>JARJUA010000277.1:0-143007 GCA_030787035.1 Aschersonia sp. MBC 877
CTCCCGCCCTGGTCCGCGGTTCTGCACCCGTCGATCTGTCTGCATGTAGGAGTCACCACCTAATCTTACAGCTCATCTCTTGCGTGTTCCTCCAGGTCTTCCATGGCCATAATCTTGACTACGAGGCTGGTCCAGCCCGTGAAGTACTGCGTGCGCTGGCCTGCCCCGGTGTCGGGATTATACTGCTCCCACACGAAGCCCGTCTCCTTCCAGCTTGCGTACACCGTGTTCACGAGGTTCCCGCGGAGCTTCGAGTACATGCTGCGCGCCTGGCCCTGGTACGGACCACCTCGTGTGGCGAGTGCCTGCGAACAGAGAAAGAACGTCAGCATCGTTGTCGTTTCTTGCCTGACATTTTGTGACATCATCTTTCAACTTTTTGGCATCTTTGGCTCTCACCTGCAGCTGCTTGAGGATCATGTAGTTTATGGGCATCCAGACGGCCCCGCGCCAGTAATTCTCCTTGGTCCCGAAAAACTCATCTTGCTTGCTCAGGCTCCGTATTCCGTGAGGGCTCCAAAGATGCTCCTCGTCGGCGATGAGTCCCAGCACTTTGTCGAGTTTCGGATCGTCCGCGCTCAGTAAGCCGGTCAAGAAGGGGAACAGGGACACGTAGCCCTTGTGACAAACCAGCGCGTGCTCCTCAAAGGCGTCGACAGTTGCATCGCAAAAGCAGCCGTTCTGCTCGGACCAGTGGAGGTCGTTCAGATTGTGTTGGACTGCATCCAGATTCTCCGTGAACTCGGCCACGTCGTCATCGAGCCCGAGTATCTCGGCGACATCCCTCAGGGACTTCGTCATCAGGCCTACCCATGACATGAGATCGACGTGCAGCTCGCCTGGATGTGGTGGCTGCGGCCGAGGATAGTCATCGAGGCCACTGGGGAGAATATGCGTAACCGTCCTGCCTCTCCATCGGTAGGCCTCTTTGGGCGAGTAGGCCTCCCGGTCGTAGCGCTTGATCTCGCCGTGCTGTGTCTTGCGGAACCAGTCATAGTGTCGCCGTAGGAGGGGGTACAGCCGGCGGAGGTAGTGCTCGCCGAGTATGGGCTCGTCCAGATGCGCCGTGTGTAGGGTCGAGGACTTCCTCTGCGCCCCCGCTCCGGAAGCCTTTACCTTGCGAAGACGTTCCACAAAGTCGTCAATGACCAGAAACAGTGTCGGCGGGTTGGCATAGTGTGGATACTGCACCTGAAACTCGGCCGGAACCTTGCTGCGAGCCTCGGGGCCGAGGATCTGTTCTCGCGGAATCCATCCATCCTTGTCCATCGTGCGAAACCAGCTGTCCACGATGTCGAGTGTCAGATCGACATCCCAATCAGCGACGAGGGCGAGGTGGAAGCCCTCATCCCACAAGAAGCCCCTTGGAAAGAAGGGACGCGACGGTACCATGGTGAACAGCTCATAGGGCCCCTCGAGCTCTTGATGCTGGCGTTGTCTCGCCGCAGCAGTGTCTTCCCAAAATTCCTCGCTCCTTTCCTCGTACTCGGAGGACCCTGATCGATCGATGAGCTGCTCGCCCGAGAAGTACCCGACGCCGCCGAGAAGACTTGAGAATATATGTTTGGCAAAATTTTGATAGTCGGACGTCGTGTACGGGGACTGGAGCGTAAAGACGCTCGAGAATCGCGCCGAGAACGAGGTCGACGCCGCCTCGATAGCCTTTGTCAGGTCCTCGGAGGTTACCGTCGAAGCAGCGGACTTGGACGAGAAGAGGACGTCGAACTCGAATGCGCCCTCAAACGTTCTTTGAATGAAGTGTGAGTTCCCCTGACCGGGCTTATGCGTAATGCGATACACCTGCCAGGGCGGCGGCGGTGTATCATCTGGGTCAAGGTTATCCCGCACAGTCAGGGCGGCGGCCTGGAGTTGTTGGAAGAGGAGCGGCCTCGCTTGCCACAAATCATCCTCATCCTGCTGGGCGCTGTTGACAACAGTCACATGGCTGGGCCTCGCGGCCAGATCAGCATGGCTGTCAGCAGGGGCATTGCCTGTCCAACGCGCAAAGGCGAGCTCATACTGTCCGAGAGATTCCGACCGGCCACGGAACGTGACATCTCCCGTGAAACCGAGGTCGTCTCCTTCACCCTGGGGCGTGAGCTCGCCGTCGTCTTCCTGCGCAATGTACTGGTATATGACCGTCCTGCTACTCTCTGGAGCACCGTCGCGTAGCTCCCCTTGCACCCGCGCCCCCCAGCTCCCTCCATGTTCGCCGCCAGGGAACTTGGCAAAGGAAATCTTGAGATCAATGTTGTTGCCCACGTCGTGAATCGTCTGCACGCCGCCGTGTCGCGGATCATACTCGTCCCAGCCGTAGCCGTGTAGTTCCTCGCCCTGTTCACATGTGTATCGCAAGCCTGTGCGCCCCCAATGATGCTAATGATTAGTCCGATGGTATTGGGCCAGGCAGAAGAATTTCACAGCCACCACGAACCGTCCTTGACATCCGTGTAGTCGTCAATCCTCCCCCACATCAATCCTGTCCACAAGCTTCGCGGCAACCGCGGCCTCACACCGAAGTAGAGATTCGGCTTGTACGGACCCCAGAGAAGGCTTTCATTGTGCCGGCGGCCGACTTTGGAGTCAAGACAGGACGCTCTGTCAGAGGCGCACGAGCTGGCGGCCGCCAAGACCGTGACGGCCGCCAGTATTTTGGAGGCAATCATGTCGTCGAAGCGTGTCAGGGGTCGTCATCAGCGTCGTTGTCGTCGCCGTCGTTGATGCTCAAAGGCAGCGTCCGGAGGTGACTCTGGCATTGCGACTCGTAGTCCGGGATGCAGGGAGCACCAGTGCCAGCAGCTGTAGATGAAGCGTGCGCTAGTAATGGCAAATGAAGGAGCAGCCTGAAAGTGGGGCGACGGGTTATGCAACGCAACGCCAAAACGAGGCTGGCTTGTTTGCGCGAGGAAACAGGGTCCTTCCTGTTTTCTTCTGACCGCACAGAAACCATTGCATTGGATCACAACGCGGGCGGCGCCAATCATGTTCCGTGGTCGACTGTGAATGCAAGCAGCCGAAATGACCATTTCCATCAAGTACCTAAAGTAGCTGTGGCTTTGTGTGACCTGACATATGTAATAGCTTCATAGGACGTTCAAAATTTGTCGTCACAGCGCGCCTCGTCAGGAAACATGGACGCTTCTCGGTGCGGCCTGCCCGCGACTCGCTAGCGCAGCCACTGACGCGGCCGCTGCCGGGCGTTGAAGTCCCCCCGTACCTACCTCGTCCGGGGTTCACTCGCCGGAACTAGAGCCGCTTCCGCTTCCTTCCTTGGCATCGAACGCGACCGAATCCCATTTATCCTCCACCTTCGTCAATCAAGCACAACACACGACATGAAACCATGAGCGATCGACGTCAGCGTCGTGCAGACAACCACCAGGCGCGCGACGAGTCGGACCGTCCTCATCGCACACACGGTCGCCAGCGCCACGGTCACCGAGACAGAGACTCTGCCCGAGCGCGGTATCGATCTCGCTCCCGCTCCCGCTCTCGCGACGACCGCTCCATGTCGCCCGACAGAGGTCACCGTGCCAGTGGCCGAAGTGGCCGCCACGGCGCCGGCCGTCCTAGAGACCAGCCGAGGGAAAGAGACGACTACCGCACTCGGGACAAACGCCGTCGCTCCCAGTCCGCCAGTCCGTCACGCGCTGCCACTGCACCCTCACGTTCCCGGCAGCATCGCGACAAAGACCAAGATGACTCGCGCCGGAGGACGAGTCCGTCCACTGTCGCTGCACCCACCAATGTCACTGCAAACGACGGCGGCGGCGGTGGCGGCGAAGACGACGACGACATGGCCGCGATGCAAGCTATGCTCGGGTTTGGGGGCTTCGGTTCGACAAAGGGCAAGCAGGTGGCGGGGAACAGTGCCGGAGCCGTTCGAAAAGAGAGGAAAACCGAGTACAGACAGTACATGAATCGCCAGGGTGGCTTCAACAGACCGCTCAGTCCCGGAAGATGAAGCGGTGAGCCGGCCATGGTCGAGGACCCATCACCAGCCTCCGGCCTTATACAGATTGCTTACCCCTCTTCCCCGCCTTCCATCTCCAATAGCATGGAAATACCAATAAGAAGAGTGCAGACTACCTGCAAGTCAAACAGAGAAAGTCTCGGGAGATCAGGTTTGACGTGGCCAGGTGAATATCGCCATGTTCGGGGCTGCCGCCTCACTGCGAGTTCTGCTTGCATCTCCCGCAATGCCTTCACTGTTGGCGCCAGTTGGCACTCGCGGATTTGGGACCGCCATCGACCTCATGTCTCGAAACGGTGGCTTTATAAACATTACGTAGTGACGCTACATGCAATTCCTCAACAACTAGTCCTCTACTGCCGCCTCCACTTGCCTTCCATCTTGCCGTTGTTCCCTCTCATCCTCGTGTTTGCTTCCTCGTGAGTCGCCCAGCTTGTCACCTCCCGTCGTCTCGGTGACCTTAGAGTGTGAGCCGTCATCCGCCCCTGACGTCGCCTCCTCCGTCAAGTCCCCGCTTGCCGGGTTGACGATGCTGGCCTTTTCCCTCCTTCGCCTCCGGGGTCGGCGCTCTTCTTCCATCGTTTGCCTCCTGGCTTGTCGCAGGCTCTCTCGTCTCTCGGCGTCGTCGCCGACATCACCTCGCATGCCTTGCAGGAGGGCGGCTGCCCGATCGGCAACATCATCCTCGTCATCCCGCGGTGAGCTCAAGGCAGGGCTGACCACGTTGCTTCCGTCCTCTTCCTCAGCGATGGTGTCTCTGTCTCTGCCATGCAGTCCAGCATCGGTCTCGGTCTCGGGTATTTCGTCCAGATCGGGTATCTTCTGGCCGGATGCTACACGAACTTGATGCCTGTCCTTGAGCCTAGCTCGGCGACGCCTGTCTCTCTGGTCTCGGGCCTGCGGAGCAGCAGCGCGGAGCTTCTCGAGAAGCGAGTCCATGGCGCCAGCGCTCGTTGGCGAGACGCTTCCCTCTCCAAGCGCGGCTGCCCCGGCGCTGACCTGTGCTGCACGTTTGCGCTTCATCGACGCTTCATTCCTCTTCTTGACCTCTTCCATTTGCATATTCTTCTCCCTGGATTTCTTCCACTCCAAAAGGAAGCTTGCAAGCTTGGCGAAGAAGTCGCGTCGGGCGTTTTCGTCGGCTGGGTCTTCGCCGTAGAAAATCATGATGTCGTTATATGTTTTGGTCATCTCATCCAGGTAAAGATCCATTTGCTCGGCCTTGCGACGTGCGTCCTTCATGCACCTCTGAACTATTTGATTGACGCGGTCCTCGGGATGAAACTTCTTGGGGTCGCTCAGGTTGCCCGAGTCTAATGACATTTGGACGTTGCGGATGGTGTCAATGTATTTTTTGGCATCCGTTTGAACTTGCTCGACATTGACTTTCTGAGCTGACAACACACCGCTGATGTCGGTGGCGAAGCCTTCCCATTCCGGATATTGGTTGCGCACGATGCGTTCCACGAGGTCGGCGAGTGATGATTCGTTCTTGTCATCCTTGACCATGCCCAGCCGGGCGAGCGAGCTCAGCTTGAAACCGCGGGCTTGCTTATTGGCATCGTTCATGTAGTTGCCGATATCGAGGATCAGGCC
Organism: Aschersonia sp. MBC 877; assembly: GCA_030787035.1. Lineage (NCBI taxonomy): Eukaryota > Fungi > Ascomycota > Sordariomycetes > Hypocreales > Clavicipitaceae > Aschersonia > Aschersonia sp. MBC 877. Next base: position 5,570 of record JARJUA010000277.1, read on the forward strand.
CAAAACATTCATGAGTGAGACGGAGTCACGCAGACTCTCCGAGACAGTCACGACTTGACTGATTCTCTCACTCAATTCCTCGTAGTCCACTTCGAGGTTCTTGGCGAGCCACAGTGCTCTCATGCGGCTTTTCCAATAATGATGTAGCTCGAACGCCGTGTGCAAATAAATCTGGTCCTGCCGAGTCAGTTCAGCGGGATCTTGCTCGCGAACCTGGCTCTTGGCATCGGGCCCGGTGAGGTCGCGGCTATACGGAGCCATCTGCTTGGCAACGTTATCGGAAATGTTACACAGATCATCCTTCTGCAGGAATTCCATGACGACCTGATTGTCCAGGACCTGCGCGTCGCAGTGAATAATCATGTGCACAATTTTTTCCACCGAATGCTGTGAGAACTTGGCAAAGGCGATTTCTGTTGCCAATGTTAGTATGAGATATCTGTGTGATTTGATCTTTGACAGAGAAATAGCCTTACCGTAAGCCTTTCGCAAGTCAGCAGATATGATCTGCTTCTTGTCGTCTTTCTTCACGCCGCCCACGCCCAGCTGTTTGGCTTCCTTCGCCAAGAACAGCTTCTCCACCTCGTCCAGAATACCCTTGCGGCTGAGCTCGTTGTACTTCTCCTCACGTTCCTCAGCGGATGGCGCATGGGCGGCCCAGTGGCTGGTCTCGGGTGTGTCGACTTTCTCCCAGTGTAGGGCCTTCAATTTCTTTTTGGGACGTGCTACGGGAAGGCCGATGCCAGGTATCGCCGTGAAGGCAGGCTTTTGCGATGAAAATTGGCCTGGAGGTATAGCCCCGGGCATGGGAGGCGGTGGTGGCGGCGGCGGCATGAGACCACTACCTGGCATCGGCGGCGGCGGCGGCGGAGGTGGAGGAGGAGGAGGTATACCGGAAATCTGACCAGGCATCGGTGGTGGAGGTGGCGGCGGCGGCGGCGGCGGCGGCGGCGGAGGAGGAGGAGGAGGAGGAGGAGGAGGAGCGCCAGCACCAGTAGCAGGCGCAGCCCCTGTGCTTTGCGTCTCGCTCTTCGGAGGAACCCCTGACGATGCTGCTCCAGAGCCTGGTTGTGATGTTGCAGGCGGCCCGTCAGCCCCTCTCGGCTCATCTGCCTCATATCTTTTGACCTTGGCGCCGATCTCCTGCAGGAGTCCGGCTTGCTGTTGAGGATCGATCACTGGTCGCTTCATCTCGACGATGCGTGGCCGCTCATAAACGACACCTTCGTCTTCTTCTTCCGCCACTTCGAGATCCTCCATCATGCCGTCCTTGGTGGTCGCGTCGGATTGGAAAGGCCTTCGTGGCATCCTCGTCTGGCGGTTGTGAATGCTGCCCAGAACACTGTTGGTAAGATCCCTCGGCGGAGTTCCGCCGCCGACCGGCGACTCCAACCCGTCGTTGTCCATTTCCTCTCGCAGCGCTCGCAGCCGGTCTGAGGGACCCCCCGCTTCGCCCCATACCCTTCCTTCCAGCTTGTACTGCGTCTTTTGGCGTTCTAGCTGCATTTGCAGACGCTCCATCAGTCGTCCTCTGTCCAGTATACCCTGCATCTCGGCGGCGTTCCCTTTACCTGCTCCCTCACTGGGCTTGCCCTTGATGGCGTTTGACGCTGCAATGTCCTGGGCATCCCTGAGCATCAGATACAACTCTCGCGTCTCCAGCTCGTTCCGTTGAGCTTCCTTGGCGCGTATGGTCTGCAGGCTGCCAATTTCGGCCTTGAGTCCGTCCGCCTGCCTCCTTTGAGCCTCGATGAAGCGAGACTGCTCGTCTAATTGCTTTTGCATCTTTTTGACGAGCCCGTCCGCCCCCAGCTCAAGCCTGGAATGCATCTCATCGCGCTCTGCCATGGCAGCTTCTGCAATCTGTCGTGACTCGAGCGCTTCATCTTGAGCCTGTCGTGCTTCGGAGTCAGTGTGAAGCTTGTCGAGAAGACTCTGTACAGTGAAATTGAGGCTTTGCTTGAGGTCCATGTTCGGTAGCCTTCTGTCCATGGCGACGTAGCTGAGCATCGAATCGACTAGTTGAAACATGCGAAGGCGCTCTTCGCCATCTTGCGCTCGGATTAGCATCAGGTGTTGCAAAGCCGAAACAAAGTAATCCTGCGCTTTGCTTCCGTGAATTCTTTGCTGAATTGCATCTGCTATCTGGACCGGATCGTTGAGGTCACTGACCACACCCTCGACGCTGTCTTTGATGCTGCTGTTCTCTCTCTCCAGCATGTCTTCGTAGTCGATAGCTTCATTTGTTCTAAAGCGATCGATCTGTTTGTCGAGAGGGTCATACTGGAATCCTTCCATCTTGGTCAAGATACGCTTGATGCCGCATGCCGTAAATTGGGCACGGATGTGCACCCGTAGCTGGAGATCGTTCTCCGTCGCGTCCAGCAGCATGTTCACCAGTATCAATGTCGTTACGGCGTACTCCATGAGCAGATTCTCCATGCCGATGCCGCCTGTGCGAACCTCCTCACTGGCGCCGACCAGACTACCCATCTTGCCACGGCCATCGACAGTGACCTCGACCAAGCGCATCCAAGAATCGAACCTGCCATTTTCTCCGGATTGAGATTTGACCTCATCCAACGCCTGGATCACCTTGATGTGACCCTCACCATTGCGACCCCACGTGCACAGAAAGGTAAGGATTTCGCTGACGAGCTTCCTTGTCGTGATGCGAGCAGACATCAAACACGTGGCGAGCGCGACCAGCACCTTCTGTTGCATCAAAGCATCGTCCGCGCCGAACTTGTTGTTCATGAGGGCCTTGAGACACTTGACAATGTCATGCTCTTTGTCGAGGTTTCTTTCCACACGGCTGTTGTCGAGGGCCTGTCCAGCTGCTGTCTTCCTATTGATCTTGAGCAGCAAGGTGACCAGGGCGACTTGACCCTGACACTCCACGAACCGCTTGACCCAGCCAATTTGTTGGGTTCGTAGGTTAACCTCGAGGCTGCCCATTCCCTTGCTGTCGAGCCTATCCTCCATGACTTTCCTGACGTACCACTCTGGCGTTCCTTCTTCGTCCGAATAAGTGGTTATGTCCGGAGCGGCGTACTGATTCGTTCGTACCGTTTGTCGCCGTTTCTGTTCCCCTTGCCATTCCGTCAAACGATCCTGATGCAACAATGTCCATTTCTTCTGGGGCGGATAAGCCACCATCTGCCGACGAGCCTGTTCCGGTAAGTTATGCCAACCCCTTTTCTGCATGAGTTGCAGAAACATTTGCTCGATGACCTGGTCATTGTCTGGCTTTGGAAAATGAAATCCATCATGGCCCTGACCGGGACCAGGGAATTTGGTCAGCCGGTTCGGTTCTCGGTGTGATTGGTGCGACGCATATGAACTCTGTGAGGATGCGCTGGGTAGAGCTGTTTGCGATGAGCGTGCCGTCCCTCCTGTCTCTCGATAGCCGGCATTACCTGAGTATACGCTTAAATTATCGCCAGAGCTACGGCCAGTGTTGGTGCTCGCATAGGAGTCGTATATGGACGCATGGTAGCCGTTGGTGGTGCTGGCAACACTTCCCCGCGAGGTACCCCATTGCTGATATTGCGCCTGCCGGCCGGTAGAGGCCATAGTCAGGTTAGATTCTCTAGGCCGGTGGTTCGACGGGTCGTATGATTGGTACTGATGGAAGTCGGCCGCGTTTTTGCTGAGATGATGAGGTGGGGGCTCACGTCGCGCCGGCGCTTGGTCATGGGTTGGGAGGTATTCGACAGGTATGGGAGATCGAGAGCCGGCAGGAATATTGTCGTAGGCTATTGATGTGATGGCCCCTGTCATCGCGTTGGCGCCAGGTTCGGGGGAAGCCGGCGAGTCGATGGAGGTCGAGGATGAATCTCGTTTGTGTCGCGCGGAGCGAAAGCTTAGGGCAGTGTTCGGATCGAGATAATCGCCATCTGTTGTCCTCCTGTCCTTGTTCTTGCTTCGAGAAAAGATGGATCGCCCCCCCGAGGACTGCCTCGACTTGTCGGTCGAGGACATTGCTGCGGACGTGAACGAATAGGATGGGACAGGATATGCCTAGGTGAAACACTGAAAAGCAGACAAGGGCTGGCGCGAGGCCGCTTGCATGATGACCACTTGAACCGAGGCCTTTACCTTGACAGGACAGCAGAAATGAACCAAATATAGTCAGCAGGACATCAATCGTTCTTGCCTTGACCGTTCCCAGCTTCGTTTGTCGCAAGCGCAGCAGCAAACGGGGCGACCGGGCAACGTGATGAAGTCGGAATTTGGCAGCGCGACTTGAGGCCTTCTTCACGCGACTGCTGGTCAGAAAAAGGTTGTGTGACCGCCTGGGGCGTTGGCGGGAGCCAGGGGGTCGCTGCAAGCCTGAAGGGTTGCACGGATTAGCGGCCAGAAGATAATGTCGTACTTATCGCTCCGAGGCCGTGTTTTGCTCATGGGGGGAGAGAGGGACAGTGGCAACTCGCAGCAGCTTCGATCAAGGGTGCGCTTCCGAGACGCCGGTGCGACTGGCAGAGCACCGACACAACACTCCCGTGTAAAGAATAGGGGCGGGGGTGGGTGCAGGGGCCGATGAACCCTGGCGAGATCAGCTAAGCACCCGGGAAGCTGGGGCAGCAGCCCAAATTTAATGTGTTAGGTTCTAATAACTAAGGTACGGTCCCTACGGTAGGTAGTAAAGGCCTGGGACCTCGTTTCCGATATGACGATATAGTAAGTAGTCATACGAACTCCGTACATGGACACAGAAATCACTCGAGGAAGTTGAACCGTGCAGTTTGCGCTTGTTGAAGCACGCGTGGCAATGTGATCTGATTTTCACCTTTTCAATAGATACTTGTCCTCCATTTCGGGACGCCCTGAACGAACCCAAAACGGCGACGCAGGATATGGCAGCCGCCGGATCGCATTATGCGGAGGGTTCAGGTTGGCATGCATAAGAAGCACGGAACACGTACTCCGTGCTATTGGGGCCCCCTGTTCCCACGCATTTCTGGAAGCCAGGTAGGAAACGGTGGCCGCCACGAGACGGACACGGCTAGAAGATGATAAGGCTTCCCTTGAATCGTGAAAGCTGTCTGCTCATCATCGAGCGGGCCGACTAGGATTACTCTGCTGCAAAAATCTTTGTCTTCGTGCACGTGATGGATTTGAAGTCAAGTTGGTTCGCCAGCTATATTTGCATCAAAGACAAGCTAGTGACAGTGCTCATGGTGTGCTTCGCTAGGCTCTTCTTTGATCTCTCCTTCCTATCTTTCAGCAAGAGGAACGCCGGACTAGATATAACACAGAAAACCTCTTCCTCGAGTTTCTGTACGCGGCCTTTTAGAGGCATGCCTGAGGTACTCGTGTGTTTGCGACCACCTTCTTATCTTCATCCTCTGATAAGGATCAGCCACAGAATTCGCGCGGGCCACAAACTCCGCGATTTTGTATCTGCACTTGCTGCAGTGCTCGTCCAGTGGGCCAATGTGATATTGATGTTGAAGACCTAATGCTTTAATATCAGTATGAGTACCACCGATTCAACTTCGAAAAATGCAGATGATTGAGCAATCATCAGGAATTGCTCCCGCATTATGTTAGTGGCGTGCTTGGTGACCGTCCTTGGGGAGGTGTTTCATGATTCTATAAAGTGGGGGGTTATCAGAGCCGCGCAAGAAGTTCAGACAAATTCGCTCCACATTCATCGAGCGTTTCGCATTCGTCGGCAGCGAGCTATGGCGAAAGGTCAATAATACAAGAGTTGGGAACAGTTCAGTCTATGCCGCGTCGAAGGATACAACATTCGCTTGTTCGTTTGCCCTAAGTCGTCATCAAGTTTCCTAGAGTGATTACATGGAAAGTCACCGACCCGATGCGCCCATGCGGTGTCTCTCCGCAGGTTTCCGGGGGTGCCTCACACTGCTGAAGCTGCGCAGGTATAAACTCAAAGCTGCTGATTGAACTATTCGACGGCCCCACATTTTGATCCCTAAGCTATGTTCGGCAGCGGACGAAAGCGACGACAACCTTTGGATGATGTCCTCGTCTATTAAACGAGGTACCCAGAATACCAAAGGCGCGACGGTCATCTCCAGAATTCACATGTCACGGCGAAGACATGCGAAATCTTGCAACAGTGCAGCAAACGTTCTTACTGGTGTAGTGCATCGCCACGGCGAGCATGTGCCGTGAACATGCGGTCAACCCCAGTTTCTTCTCTCTTGAAGGCGAGCAGTCGTGTTGATCGTGAAGATACCTCCAGTACTGTTCTCTGACGCAAAACTTCCACTTAGACTCTCTTCATCCCGGCAATTGTGTCACTTATCGTGTTCGTTCTTCTGACATTCGCCGTCATGCCCGTCTGGCGCCGCTACCGAAACCGCTACAGTCAATATCTCCCACTAGAGACTTTCTCGCAGAGCACCACAGGCTTGCGGCATCGAATATTGCATCACTTCACGAACCTGACACCACTTATCTCGTGGAGAGGGCACAGGCACGCCGTGGAAAATGACGCCACGGATACCTTTCTAGAGGACGGAGAAGAGTTGGGCGATATTGATCAAGCCACAATGAACGCCATTGGCAGACACATTTTATCCGCCATGCATGACTCGACACGTCGTTTGAGCCGAGAGTAAGCTGCAGTTATCGTGAAACTTTTGTCCACACTTGTTGACGTTCCGTAGTCTTGAGGAAGGGTTCATGGACGATAGCGACGACGAGGAGCCCACGAGGTGATATGATCGTCTCGTCTCGTGATATGTCAGAGCGCGCATCTAGCTGTCTATGCTCAGAAGAGCAAAGTGGAATGTTGAAAATCGATTCAGATTACATGAAACGCTCGCCAATCGGCGGCTTTGATGCCAAGTACACTCAGAGAAGAAAGCATTTCGCCATCTCGCTGTTGCAAAGCATCAATTGCGTCTCCATGTGATTACTCCAAATCCTGCGCATCATCTGTTTCATGGCTTAGGCAAAGCTGCAATGGGCTAGAGGCACATTTGTGCAATTATACACCCCAAGACCGGATCATTCAAAGGATTGGTCACGTCCGGAGCACGAACTCGTTTCGAGACTGCAAGGTCTCTTGCTCAGGCCGCGCCTTCTTCATGGTCCCGAATTCGCAGTCGATGGTCATCGGGTAGCCTGAGGCGTCCCATGACCCCGTCGCCGGTCCTCATTTGCGGACTGCTCGCTACCGTCGCCCATGGTGACGCGATCCGATTACTTGACTCGCGCTCTTTCCCTTCTAGCAAAGAGCAGTCAGACGCAATGTATATTGCTCAACAGGCGGCACAGCATTGAGGTCGAATTGCGTGTTCTTTCACAAGTGTCCTTTATGAGGAGTTGATATGGGAATTGCCTCTACTAGCTGTATCCTTCACTTTACTAATGATGAACATCAACTCTAAGAAGTACTTCGACCACACCAGAATCCATTGAGAGCAATGCTCATGCCAAACAAGCCCCTGCCAGAGCCGACATATTGGTGGATGTCGTGATGGAGAAACGAGGCGAAATATATTCATTTGGCCTGCGATGGTGCCTACAAACAATCTTTGGAACCCAGAGAGGCATTTCGATTACGATTCGGTTGCTGCGACTTGTCTCATCGAGTCGAATCAACACATGACGGCTCGAAATTGGGTTATGACCATGATCAGAGGAACATTTTGTTCACGCCTCACGCGTGCCACGCAGCCTAGCGATTGAACTCTTGTAGCGTGATGCCCTTACCACTGATATACAATTTGGGGCTTGGCATGCCCGTTATTGAATACATTGACGCGCGTCTTATCTTTGATCAGACGAAATGTATTTTCAAAAAAAAAAAGCCGTAGATGAAAGGTAGGGGCCACGAATGGAAATAACAAAGACCTTAAATGAGTGACGCCGTCTTTCCGCCTCACAAAACGCCCCACCATTGATCGTGCCTGCCCTGCATCGCAACCTCACTTCGTACTTTGGAGAAACGTACAATTGGATCCCAATCTGGCAGACATGCGCTTCCGCACAGAATTGAAGAATATACGCACCTTTACCAGTAGGCCCCAGCCCGCTCTCACAGGCGATTGCGTAGACTGTGTCCTGACTCGCATCTCACTTCCTTCAGAACTGACAGCCGCCCTATCATCATTGGAGAAGATCGCCTGGGTCCGTCTCAGCGATGACACCGCTCGCTTCACAGTCATTCCCGATATGGGATCCCAGGTTTGGGCGTAAGTTGCCCACAAAATAACCCGCACGCTCATGGAGGCCGAGGCTTTTATAACTGAGCGTCAGCAGCTCCCTGTCCATGGAGCTCATATTCGAGGGCTACCATATCCAATCAGCGGAATCCCACAACACAATCAACCTCGAATTACCTCTGCAGCCGCTACAGAGGGCCCTCAAGTCAGCAATGAACAGCATATCGGCCTCACTCCGCCTGACCAAGAAGGAGGGAATTCCTGTCTTGTCCATGACCATCACAACCACGACATCCCACTCGTCCGCACACGCAGGCGCAGGTGCCGCCAAAATATCGTCAGACGACCCTTTCGGCGACGAGGATTTCGAGCCAGAACACCTCGAGACTTCCCTGCGCCGAGAACACGAGAAAATCATCACGCAGGACATTCCCGTCCGCGTGCTCCATCCCGAGAGCGTGGAGACCATCATGCAGCCCAAGGTTCGCGAGCCAGATGTACACATACAACTGCCTCCGCTGCTGCAGCTCAAAGCTATTTCAGATCGCTTCACGAAGCTGGCCTTGGCGGAAGCCACACAGTCAAAGGCACCTAAACTCGAGATCAGCGCCAACATGCACGGTAGCTTGCGACTTCGGATTGCCACCGAAACGGTTGACATTGACAGCGTGTGGTCCGACTTGGAAAATCCTGAGCTCGATCCAGCGCAACTGGAGCATCCAGTTGAAGATCATCCGAGCACAAAATTCCGAGAAGAAGGACCTGACCGCTGGGCAACCGTTCGAGTTGACGGAAAGGACTGGAGCCGGGTGCTGAGCATCGGTCGCCTAGAGGGTCGAGTCATTGCATGTTTCGCTCATGATCACGCCTTGATTCTTTACGTATATGTGCCTCATCATGAGGATGCCGCCGCCGACGATTCTGTAATAACAGTAGGTTGGAACCCATTCCCAAATCATTGCATTGGATACATTGCCTAATGAACAAAAAAAGTATTATGTACAATCTTATAGCTCCTGACACGGATGCAACTTTCCCTTCAATGGTTTGAACAACAAAACCTAGACGCCAAATAAGTGAGAGAGGAGTAAATGAATAGTCTATGCCATTTCGATTACAGTCGCCTAATGTGGACGTTTCAATAAACATTGTGCTTGCGTGATTTTGGCAAGCACCTTGGAGCTGATGGGGCACTCGAGTGCTCCCGGACTATTCCCACGTTTCACTTGGCCATTACGTCGACATAGCGACCACTCTTTCTGGGCTTCTTTTGTCCAGCTTTCCGTGGCCCAGGCGCGCCCAGAAGATCGTCGATACTGCTTGCATTGCTCATGCTCGTAGTAGGCCTGCTTCCACCGACACTCCCGGACGATACTGACCGAGGCAATCCCATGGGAGGATTCTGTCCTGCTGCATTGTCCGTCGACTGCGGCGAGGGTAGATTTCCAGGAGTAGATCGAGGAGGCAGGCCCATGGGTGGAACGCTAGATCGTCCAGCCGTGGGTGGAGGCGTGCCGGCCGACGGAGGCCTGTCGCTGACCGAACGTGGGCCCATCCGAGGCGGTGGAGGAGTGCTCTTGGGAGCCTCGACGTTCTCGGCACCCGGTTTTTTGTTGATCCATCGCTTCAAATCAGGATCATAGACGAAGCTGCTCTGTTCACCGAGTTTGGCCTTGATGGGTTTACCAGGAGCTGCTTCTCCAATGTTGCCGTCCGCCTTCTTGCTTCCTCCGAACCAGCCACCAAAGCCCCATCCCTTCTTCGCGCCTGCTGCGGCTGCGGCTCGCTTGGCTGTGCGAGCATCGTTAGCTTGCATTCGACGGTGAGTAGCTCCAAGACATGCTTACCATCCTCTTCGGCAGCTTTGCGGAACATTTCTTCGTTTTCTCGGTCCTTCTCTGCTTTCGTGTTCTCTACTGGCTTTTTGAGGGCAGGGATAGCTTCATCATCATCATCGTCCATGAAGCTCTTCTTTTTGGGTTCTTCCGCATCACCAGCCACAGCCTCAGGGTGATAGGAAGGAGGCTCGTAGCTGTACGGCTGATACGAAGGTGGCTCGTATGAGCTGCCACTCGCGGGTTGCTGAGTTTCGTCTGTTTGCGTGGCCGACAGTATATGAGTGCTTCCGTGCGATGAGGATGACGGCCGATGACCTTGGCCTGCGACGTCGAGACCGTTGGGTGAGAAAGTTGTCTCGAGGGGTCTTTCAAATGCAACGGGTGGCTGATATGCATTGGCCGAGTGCTGTGCAAATGAAGTCTGCGCCGTCTGTACCGGACTGAAGCCCGTGAACTCGGCCGCAGGATCAGCTGGGTATTGGTGAACGTCGTGTTGCGTTGCCGATACATTTAAGCCTGATGAGTTGGGGCCGTACTGGCTCGGAGCATACTGTTGAACGTCGATGCCGGAAGTTGCTACAGGGGCAAATTGTGGTTGGGTGGCAGGAGCATATTGGCTGGCACTGACACTGGAGAGCGACGCCGACGGTGTCGGTGCGTATCGTGAAGTTCCAGGCATCCCTTGAGCAGAGGCCATGGTGGACTGATAGCTGGCAGCTTGGCTGTAAATGTCCGTATTGGAGGTTGAGGGTGGTCTCGAGATGTTGGGTGTAGAAGCGATCCGTGCAAAGACTCCAGCATCCGCTTCCGACCCTGTATGACCGTTGCCGTCTTCGTCTCCCGAAACGAACTTGTTGAACCTGTTCCACATGCTGTCTGAGACCTTGCCCACGGTAGGCTTAGAAATCCATGAGGTCGAAGCCTCTTTGGGTGCCTGCCTCAATCTAGCCATCAGATCTTCTACACTTGCTTCAATTACTGGGTGATGATACGGAGATCGTCGTGTCTGCGCAACAATCGCCGACGCCAAATGCTCGCAGTATTGAAGCGCCTTGTCGCGAAATCCGTGTTCTGCTAGGGTCATGGCATACTGAAGTTTATACGCAGAGAGATGGGGTGCTCCCGAAGACGTGACGCCGCTGCCGCCTAGGGAGAGGCCATACTCAAAAACCTCGCTAAGTTGTAGTGCCTCGAGTTCCTTGGCAAGTTGATCAGGCTGTCGAGCATGATCTGCCCCCAGCAAAACGAAGTCAGAATTAGAGTCTTGCAGACCCCCAAAGACTGATTGACTTCGACTGAAGATGAAGCAAATATGAGCAGCTTCAGCTCGCCCATATTGAGAGAGCAATTTGCCGAGGGCTTTTAGTCCGCGAGTATCTTCGCCGCTTCGATTGCTCAAGACAAGCGTCAACGTCTCCTGCCATTTGTCAAGGCCGTCCATTGCGTCCTTTGTAGATCCAGACGATGTTTCGGTGGAGATGAGCTGCATCCCAGCGCGGGCGTGAGGAGAAACTAGCTCATCTACACAGTCGTCGTAGTTGCCGGATAGAATTTTGTACAGGGCGGCTAACGACTCGTTTGAGTGCCCTGGGTAATTGACTTCCTTGCGCACAAATTCTTCTGCTACTTGCTTGTACAGGCTGGGCGAGACAGTTTGCGAGAGAAGCATGGCATGACCCCAGAGACGTTTGTCCACCGCTGTCCAAATTGCCTTTTCGCGATCGCCCTTGAGCAAGTTGACCCGGATTGTTTCCACTGAGTTCAGGTCGCTGCCATCAGCCTGCATCAACGAAGCATTGCCTACAGTCGCGGCTCCTGTGAACAATGGAGTAGCTTCGCCCTGCGCGTGATTGATCTCAGGTGCCAGAAGTTCTCGAACAGCTGTGTCCACAGAAGGAGTGCCTTCAAGATTGCCATCATGTTCGATAAATATTCGCAGAAGTTTCCAAAGTAATATGCGTTCTACTGAGCGTTTGGCATCCAGCGACAGTTGGGAATGGAATGAAATGTCAGGTGTATCCTTTTCCAGCGCTTCTATGCCTGAAGTGAGCCAGGCGATTGCCTCCTTTCTCTTTGTCTTTCCTTTGAGAGGACCAGGGAACTTAGCAAGGCGATCTTGCAGAGGGGCAATGTCCTTTATATTTTGTGCCTTGACGACGCCCACGGCGCGGATCATGACGGGTGCAGTCTGCCCCATAGCGTAGCGAGGCGTGCTTCTCGGAAATGTTGTGACGAATGTGCCTCCGACTCCCCAAGCAAAGACGGGCGCGCCTCTCCAACGTTCGAGCGGGTCATGCTCCGTACCATTGGTAGGCGGCGCCATATTGGTCATCGACTGCCCTCGCGCCCTCACCGACGGGGCTGGGACCTGTGCGGAAGACCAGGGTTGGTGGTCACTTGATTTGCTCGACCTTCTCAGGGCAGCTTGTGTCGCGTTCGGGAACTGATGACTTTGCGGCTGGGAAGTTTGATTCAATAGAGGTTGTGCTGCCGCGGAGTTGAATTGTTCCTGAATGGAGTAGCTCGACCTAGTTTTGGTCAGAGTCGGCGGCGCAGCTATTGCGCCATTAGCATTCGACGGCCAGTAGTGGTGATTACGACTGGGACCGTCAGGTGAGGCAGGGCTATATCGAGACTCCTTTGCGTTTCTCGTTTGAGGCACTGGAACGACGTTGGCGCTGAAAGCCCGAGTTTCCTCCTCCTCATCAACTTCTCGGGTCGGAGGAAGGGACGAAACTCGGTTTAACCGTGGCTCCGCAGACGAGCTAGCTCGCGGATCATAATGTTGACCATCTGAGCTGCTGCTACTAGTTTCAAAGTGAGCCAAGGGACTCGATGTTCGCGGTAGGTGTGGCAAGACATTGTGCGAAGGAGGAACTGCGCTATAGGCGCTGTTGGGACGTGCCGCGGCGGGAACAGAGGGGCCTGGTGAGTACCGACTGACAACTGCGCTGACGGGTACGCTTTGTTGTCCAGGAGGCACAGGTGAGTGTCTGGATGAACTGCTCGATGGAGAGATCACTGGAGCAGGTTGAGCCTGAAACGGTGCGTATGGACTGGTCCTTGGAGGAGCAACTAGGTTTGGCACGAGAGGCATTGTCCGGGGATCTTCATTGAACGTTTGCGGAGCAGATATCGTGCGAACTGCCTGTGAAGGCCTCTGCATTGACTGTGAGATCGGAGGTGGCACAGTCTGCGCAATGGGCGGAGATTTTGCTTGTGAAGAATGTGTCGACGGTACTATGTATTCGGTTGGCGGTGCTTGCAATGACGGCTTCATGGATACGTGCTGACTTGAAGGTGGTGCCGGCAAAGACGCAGCCGTGGGCATGTATTGGCTTGGTGACGGTGCCCGAGGATTCTGCCTCGACGTTGGCCTCGGCTTTGCGGAAAGAGGCAATTCTTCAAAGAAGCTAGACTTGGAACGCAGTATCGAGCCTCCATTCGGAGCCGGCTGAAGCTGGTCCGCTGGCTGAAGAAAAGCTGGCGCAGGCGGAGGTGCAGATGCATATGAAGGAAGTTGAGCACGTTCCGGAGGCTGAGCGCTGGCACTGCGGGGAGGAAGGGCCATAGGGTTAGGTGCTAATTGCTGAAAGCTCGGCCGCTTTCTTGGTTTGACAGTCTTGACAAGGTCCGTCGGCAAGTCGTATGGCGAGGAATATCCGTCTTTCGACTTATCTGCAAAGCTTTGCGCCCTAGATGCCTCGGTGCGCGTACTCTGCGGGGCATAATTGGATGAATTGGGAAGAAAAGCGTCGGGAAGTAAAGCATTAGGCCGTGTTGTTGCATCTGGACGTTCTGGGGAGATGATCGCAGGAACATACGAAGTTGAGTCACGTTGTTCCTTTTGACCTGACACCGCCATCATGTCTGTTTCCTCCAGGTCGTCCTCCAGAAGTCCCTCATCGTCGCTACCCAAGAAGGCCGTTTCATCAACTTCCTTGTCTGCATGTAGGATCTCGTCGGCCAGAAACTCATCTTCGTCGTCCTCGCCAAAGGCCTGCGCCCATTTTGACGTAAGGTCCTTGGGTTGTGATGCTGGCACGCTTGCTTCCGTTACAAACACCGTTGCTGGTGCATTGCGATCACGCGCCTCAATATCATCCTCTGCAGGCTCCTGAATCACGCTGTTGTCCACGGCGTTTACTTGGCTAAAGAAGTCGTCGCTGTCCAAACTTTCCACAACTTGTAAAGTAGATTTGCGCTCCACAGCTTCGAAAGACCCGTTCTGATTGTCGTCTGCATCCACTGCATTGCGCTCAGCGAAGAAATCGTCCTCGTTTTCGGTGACCTCAGCAAATGGGTCGGGGGTTGGACCAACAGTAACGTGGACATCCTCTCGAAGATTGTCTGAATGAGCAATTAGGGGCAGACCTTCTTCGAAGCGGGCTTCTTGTGCCACAGCGGTGGAGTCTGCAACATCCCCCCCTATGAGATGATAACCTGCTTGGTCGAGCTGCGGTAATGCTGCCGATGCCGTATGATCGTCAGATCCAAAGCCTTGCTGATACTCCGCGTCCCCTTTCGCTGCGTCCAATTCGTCCTCTATCATGACACCTATGGCCTGATTGGCTGCAAGGGGTATATCTATGTTTTCCAAGCCAAGTGGTGGAGACGTCGCGGATGGCGCGCTAGGGAATGATTTCACATTTTCGTTTTCAGAGAAAGGCATAATTTCGACTGCGTCCGTGTCGGCTTGGCCTGAACTCCAGTCTCCTTCCTCTTCATCATTGAAATTTACTTCGTGGGAGACCGTACGAGCGAATGACATGGAGCTGGAATGTTGCGGCAGAGGTGATGGGATTCCCGGCTCGGTTTGGACCTCCGGATCCTGTTCAGCTTTGGTAGCTTCGGCAGAGGCACTGTTGGCGCTGTTGGAAGCAAGATGAGCTTGTACTGTTTCTTCCATACTTCCAACAAAGTGCCCATCCCGTGAGAAATGCATGGGCTCATCGTGCGAGGCCCGGGCGGCAGTCTTGTCTTCTTCCGCGAGATCCAGCTGCTCGTCTTTGCTATGTTGGCTTGTTGGCCTGGTCTGTTCTGTATTTGGCATCGCATCGCTCTTTTGTTCCATATCTAGATATTGGGCCTGACCTTCGGGTCTGTCGGCTGAAGACTGGCCTTCGTCTGCGAGATTCAACTCCGAGTGCGTTATTTCCCCGGCTTCTTCGTCCAGCCAAGCATCTACACCATCTTCAACATCGGCTACCAATGCTGTATCCACCACATCGCTATCGGTCCGTTGATACAGTTGTTTGTCTCGCGTTTCGATATCGGCGGCGCTATTCGGCATCAGGGCCGGATGCCATGAGCTGGAAGGCTCGTCGACCATCATGGGAATGAGCAACACGTGCGCTACAGTCTCGAAAATGCATGTAAGGCTACTATTTAATTCGGGTCAGCAACATATATGATCTGACCTGAGCCATGAGAAAGACAAATGGGTAAAGGCCAAAGGGGTGTCGAAGGCCTGACGATGGGTTACAAGGGGTTGAGATGATGGACCTTTTAGTAGGGCTGCGGTGGCAACCAGTGGCCGATATACATGCAGAGACGGAGAGTTTCGTCAATCCATTCAATGCAGAGGTTTAATGTCCCTCGTCCTGAGAATAGAAAAAGTCGAGACTGTGAGAATCGAGGGTCGCAGGCCTCCAGTACGAGGAATTGTGGTACTTCGTGACGAGAAGCGGCAGGCGCAACCTGACACGTTCCGGGTCAGCGGATAAAAGGTTGATGGCCGGCGGCGGTATTGGGCCAAAATGCGCGGACCAGGAGGAGCTTCCCGGGACATACGTACAGTGAGTGGGTGTGGTAATGCTGCTTATCGATAAAACGGCCCCCGAGAAGGCCGATAATAACGACGGGGATGCCACCAAGTCCCTCCTGACACGCGTAGACTAATAGTGGGCTGGACCAAAGTCTCCTTTTTGTCCACAACAACTAACTCAAGTGTTAAATCGAACCGCCAACAGACTGTTCGTCCCACCTGCGAACCGCACATCGAAGGCTGCGCTGAAAGCACTTATGTCACGGTGCAAACCGCCGCTTCGGCTCATCTTTGTGGAGCTGCCCAGGTTTGCCAGATACACACAAACAACGCGCGGCGCCACCATTACTCATACTCATCAGCCGGGTTTTGATGGAGTCTGCACCAGGACGTGCAGTCTTGGGACACCCAAACTTTCTTGAGGGCTCATGAGCGCATTCATTCGAGGCCAGAGAAGACGTTCTTCAAGTCGGCCTCCGTCAGTCTGACCCGAGAAACACGTTAATGCGTGATGCCTTCGATACCTCCGCACCGACTGGAGCCACCTGAATCTCCTACACACGAGTCCGACTCGGATCTGGATCTCGATGTCTACGAGTTAGACGTGATTCCAGAACATGATAGAGCACTTTCGGGGAATCAAACGTCTCCTGCCCCAGCACGAAAACCCTCCCGAATAGCGCTTCGAAACTTGCGCATGGGTGGATTGCGCCGCGCCAGTAAACGCGGCGCCCGCGAACACGGCGACTTCAGCCGAGGCCGAGATGACACGGAAGGAAGCTCGAGAGACTGGACGGACGATCAAGATGGCGCTGGGGGAAGCCACGAAGTCGATGCGCCACTCCTTGGCGGGCATCAGAGATCTCATAGCCGTCGATTGTCGATAACCAGCCTAAGACTCCCCAGCTTTCTTTCCGGAAACAAAACACAAGAGCAGCAGGAGGAATTTCTCAGTTCTTCGGATGACCAGGATGCAGATGACTCCTCCAACTCTAGGCTTGTTGCTGTCGGGTCGACCCAGTCCACACGCTTCCCAGACAACGTCGTATCCAACGCCAAGTACACGGCGCTGACCTTTCTCCCTGTCACTTTGTATAACGAATTTTCCTTCTTTTTCAACATGTATTTCCTTCTTGTCGCTCTGTCGCAAGCAATACCTGCGCTCCGCATCGGCTACTTATCAACGTACATTGCGCCATTGGCCTTCGTGCTGTGTATAACGATGGGCAAAGAGGCTTACGATGATATTGAAAGGCGACGGAGGGATAACGAGGCGAACTCCGAGGCGTACCGCGTTTTAGATTTCCAAGGGCTAGAAGCCCGTCCTACCTCAGTTCGATCGCATCGACGAATGCTCAAGTCTGACTCGCTCAATAAAAGAGGATTGCGGAGGCCAAGAGAATCTCGACACGATTTGACAGATATTCAGGAAGAGGCGGAGGATGTCACATACAGGCCGTCATCTTTCGTTACAGAGATCAACCGCAAGTCGAAAGATCTGAAAGTAGGCGATGTCTTGAAACTCAGCAAAGGCCAGCGTGTGCCAGCCGATGTTGTGATCCTTCAAAGCTACAGCGGCGATAACCTTGGCTCCCCGAACCCAGTGAAAGAGGTAGCAGACGAGGAAGCACTCCTTGCTTTTTCGAACGAGGCGGTCGATAAAGGCAAGCAAACGGACCGCGAAACGCTTCAAGATTCTCCGGGGGGGCTAGATGGCTCTGGAGAAACCTTCATACGGACCGACCAGCTCGACGGAGAAACTGACTGGAAATTGAGAGTGGCGTCGCCTCTTACGCAAGGCATTCCTCCTGAAGAGTTCGTCCGCCTTCGCTTGACGGGTGGAAAACCTGACAGAAAAGTCAACGAGTTCATCGGCCTCATCGAGCTACTACCCAATAAGCAGGATGCCACGAGCCATCATTCCGTTCTGCAAGGAGACGAATCTCACAAGTCAGCAGCTCTATCTATAGACCAGACAGCGTGGGCCAACACGGTGATTGCATCACATGGAGTTACCCTGGCAGTTATCCTATATACCGGACCTCAGACCCGATCTGCCTTGTCAACTTCGCCTTCGAGATCCAAGACTGGGCTTTTGGAGTACGAAATAAATGCCCTCACCAAAATCCTCTGCGCACTTACATTGACCTTGTCGATCATTCTGGTGGCATTGGAAGGTTTCCAGAAGACAGGAGGCAATGTTTGGTACATCAAGATTATGCGCTTTCTTGTACTTTTCTCGACGATCGTACCCATCAGCCTGCGCGTGAATCTTGACATGGGAAAAAGCGTCTATTCCAGATTCATCCAGCGAGATTCAGGCATTCCTGGAGCCGTTGTGCGCACTAGCACAATCCCAGAAGACCTTGGACGTATCGAGTACCTGTTGAGCGACAAAACCGGGACGCTGACACAAAATGATATGGAAATGAAAAAGATCCACGTTGGAACTGTGTCGTATGCTCATGACGCCATGGACGAAGTGAAGTCTTACGTTCGTCAGGGATTTCACATACAACCTACCACGGACCCTTCTTCACGGACTTCACTCATCACGCCTTCATCCAATGTCTCGACTGCTGGAAACACGGGGGCTACCCGCACCAGACGTGAGATCGGATCTCGCGTCCGCGACGTGGTGCTTGCTCTGTCCTTGTGTCATAACGTCACTCCTACATTGGACACGGAGGACGGTGTAGAAACTACGTCATACCAAGCCTCGTCTCCTGATGAGATCGCCATTGTGAAGTGGACCGAGACGGTAGGGTTGAAGCTGTCCAGCCGTGACCGGAAGACAATGACGCTCGAGTCGACCGATTCCAGACGTCCAATTGTTCGCGTCCGCATACTCGAGGTGTTCCCGTTCACATCAGAGGGGAAACGTATGGGCATCATCGTTCACTTTCACGACGATGCCCAGATTCTCAACCCAAGCTTGACTACCGGCGAGATATGGTTTTACCAAAAGGGCGCTGACACCGTCATGAGCTCAATTGTTGCTGCAAATGACTGGCTTGATGAGGAGACCGCCAACATGGCGCGGGAAGGGCTGCGCACCCTCGTAGTCGGACGCAAAAAATTGTCGTATCAGCAATATCAGGAATTTACCACTGCGTACCAGGAAGCATCTTTGTCCATCACAAATCGCGACGCCGGGATGCAGCGCGTTGTGTCCCAATGCCTAGAACACGAACTTGAATTGCTCGGCGTCACCGGTGTTGAAGACAGGTTGCAGAAAGATGTCAAGCCATCTTTGGAGCTTTTGCGAAATGCTGGCATCAAGATCTGGATGTTGACTGGTGACAAGATCGAAACGGCCCGCTGCGTAGCTGTCAGCTCCAAGCTCGTTGCGCGTGGTCAACACATTCACACCATTGCCAAACTGACGCGACCAGAAGCTATCCAGGAGCACTTGGATTTCTTGCGAGGCAAGACCGATGCCTGTCTGCTCATAGATGGCGAAAGCCTTCAGCTTCTTTTCTTGCATTCTCGCATCGATTTTATTTCCGTAGCAGTCCGGTTGCCTACAGTTGTGGCATGTCGTTGCTCGCCAACACAGAAGGCCGAAGTCGCTAAGCTGATCAAGGACTTCACCAAAAAGCGCGTCTGCTGTATCGGAGATGGAGGCAACGACGTTTCCATGATTCAGGCCGCTGATGTTGGTGTCGGCATCGTTGGCAAGGAGGGTCGGCAAGCGAGTTTGGCTGCTGACTTTTCCATTGAGCAATTTTGTCACCTGGTCAAACTCCTTGTCTGGCACGGACGCAACAGCTACAAACGGAGCGCAAAACTGGCGCAATTTGTCATTCATCGCGGCCTGATCATTGCTGTATGCCAGACGATGTACAGCATCGCAATAGATTTTGAGCCTGAGGGGTTGTACAAGGTACGTGTCTTCTCGTGTACCGGCGTCGAAGCAATTTGAGATATTTTGGCTAATCATGTGAGCGCAGGATTGGCTTTTGGTCGGATACGCAACCATCTATACGGCGGCTCCCGTTTTGTCCCTCGTTCTTGACAAGGACGTGGATGAGAACCTGGCTAACCTTTACCCAGAGCTCTACAAAGAACTCACGGGGGGCTCATCTTTGTCGTACCGAACATTCTTCGTCTGGGTTTTCGTGTCCATCTACCAGGGCGGAATGATTCAGGGTTTGTCGCAGATACTCACCGGAGTTGCAGGCAACAAAATGGTGGCAGTGAGCTACACAGTCCTTGTGCTCAACGAACTGATCATGGTCGCCATTGAAATCACGACGTGGCATCCCGTCATGATACTCAGTATCCTGGGCACGTTCCTGGTTTATGTGGGATCGATGCCGTTCCTGGGCGAGTATTTCGACCTCAAATTTGTCATTACCTGGTACGTATCCCGCATCGAAGAGGATGGTGTCGCGCAGCCTGGGGGCTAATCGTTCGAATAGGGGTTTCATATGGCGCGTCTTCGCCATCGGGGCAGTGTCTCTGATCCCTCCCTATGCCGGCAAACTGATCAAGAGAGCCATCCGGCCCCCTTCCTACAGAAAGGTGCAGAATAGGTGAAAGATGTCCTGCAAGTGCAAGGTTGCGTACAGCTTTATGGGCGCGCACATATTGAGCGTTCTGATGGACATTGCATTGGCATTGATGGGCGTTTTTGGGTTTGACGCTGGTGAATTGAGCTTTTCCGCCACCTGTAGATCCTGCGTAACGCATAGCCAAATCCATAGCAATGTTGATTTTTCTTTTCCGGACGCAAGCACATTTCATGGCATCGTAAGCAGGTGTACATCCCGCGCGGCCGGCGTTCACAGCTTGAGAACCAGCCAGTCGTTCTGCAATGACGAGCCGTCTCTGCTTCGCAATCGTGCTGCTACGCCAGCAAGAGGTCCCTGAGTCAATTTGCCGCAGGTCCAAATCTTCTCCCCTGCATAGTGAGAGATGAAGCCGTCTGATCCCGACACCAGGAAGATGTTCTTCCCTGGCTTAACCCCGTCTGACGATATGCAGTTGCATGGATCCCCAGACTCATCGTCCACTTCGGATGCCCGCGCGTGCCGTGATTGATCATGCAGGGCACAGCCCTCTCCCGCGCCGCTGGAAACGTGAGATTTTGCCGCGGTTGCCGCTGGAGAAGTAACCGTGTTCAGCGCCTTTTGGATGTCCGCGCGCGTGAACTGCGTACGTTCCGCGTCCACGGCGAGGCGAACGGTCAGTCGGTCCCCGTACTTGGCCTTCAAGCGCACCAGCTCCTCGGCGATAGGGCTGGGATTCTCCAGATCAGCCGCGATGCTTCTCGCCGCAGAGCCTCGCAGCCAGAACATCCACCACAGTCCGGACAAGCTTTCGCGTTTTTGTACTTCATTTCGGTGTCGCACAGACCAGAGAAGGCTAACGACAGAGGTGGTGTCCTTCTCCAATACGGTCTGGGCGACCTGTATGCCGGGGACGATGCCTGTTCCGCCTGCCAGGAAGACGACGGCTCCCTTTGCGCCCAGCCGGGGGAGCAGGTCGAAGCTGCGGTGCGGACCACGAAGGTACACCAGCTTTCCTTCCTCGAGGCGAGTGAGGTAGGCGGACATTTCTCCTCCCGGGACCGCGCGGATGTAGAACCGTAATGTTGTGTCATCGATTACAGGCAGAGGCGTGTAGTGCCGCGCGATCTGTACCTCGGGCTGCTTGAACTCTACGGACCAGAGACATCCTTTCGGGAAAGAGTTTGCACCGAGAGATATGCCGAGGATGACAGACGTGGGGGTCACGACTTCTTTGGATATGATGGGGAAAGAGGTGAAGGTGTGGTCGTTAAGAAAATCCGATCTGCACAGACGGGCGAGGGAGAAGGCTGCGCTGCCGACAACGGCTGCAAACGAGACCGTCTTCAGCACGGGCAAGAACCTGGTGCGACGAGAGCGCTTGAGGGGGGCCTTGGAAGAGAAAGCGAAGTGAGAAGGTGTCTGTAAATGCACCGATGATGGACGGATCCGCCATGAGGTGTATAGGCTGCTGCATCTTGCGATGCTGGGCGAGAACGATGCTGCCATGACAGCTGTTTGCAATGGAAGAAATCGTCAGTCCATCAATGCATTTTCAGAAGAAAGCCGATGAACCAATTCATTCAAGCTCAAAGTACGATTGTACCATAAAAAAGTGATGCCTGCAGAATTTGGGCTTCCTTTTTTCGTCGGCGACGCAGGCCTGTCGCGATCCTCACACGGGATCACGTGTGGTTGCTTTGAAGATTTTCTTTTATTCTCCGCCAATTTGCCTGCGCTTACTTTTTAGGAAGCGCATTGAGATATAGCGGCCCCATCAGGCACTGCACCTTGCCCTTGATCAATCGGCGACATCCGCATTGCGGTTCAATCGCCGCCCTCTGTGAGCATGCATGCTTCACGAAGCCCTCCACTCTAATAACCTATCGCCTTCCTGGGCGACGGCTGCCGCGGCGATTGCAGTGGAAATTGTTCTACTTGGCTCCAGGTTTGTCTACTTGAGTAAAAAGGAATTACAGCGGAATTCCCATCCCTCCCCCAGTCAAATCCTCAACATTCTGCGTTGAGAATCTATGCCACCGCGGAACATGTCCTCTATGACACTGCCGTCCAGGATGGTCCTCCGAACAAGACCCTCGACGTGTCTGGGCTCCACCCTGCCGTACCAAAGCCCACATCCAGCCAGCGGGTGCTTCTCACCACTTGCCTTGACCGTGAATCCCGGCGGCAGATACACAATGACGTTGCCAGCGAATTTGTGCCCGCCAATATGACTGATGAGTCCGACCCTCGCGGCCTTCTTTCTCTTATGGCTGTCGATCTCTTCTCCCCCTCCCAACGACGCCTTTGCCGCACCAGAACCCACGTGAACCGCCTCTCTGCAGACCACAAAGTCAGCCGCACTTAGCTTCTGCTCGAACTCCTGCCGCAGCAAGGGTCCCATGATGCCGCATCGGGCGTCTCGACCACCGTGGCCGCAGATGAGCACCACAACATCCGTGACGTCCTGTACGCCGGGGAGGAGGTGCTGGTAGGCCTCGTTGCGGGTGAGTCTGTCCCTGTGGACGGGCGAGAGCTCGTCGTGCGCCGAGTGTAATGTCTCGGGAAGCAGAAATCCCTTGGCGAGAGCCTGGACGCTGTCGAACGACACCCTCGGTAGGAAAGGGACGTATTTGAAGCTGGGGAAGAGGTAGGCCGATGTCGATTGGGCTTCGGGTCGTGGCGGCGTAGAGCTGGGGAACGAGGCATTCAGGACGGATATGTGATGGAAGGGCTTTGTTGCCGTGTTTTGGTCAGCTCGCTTTACTTACACCGCGTATGGACCAGTCTTTCTCTCTCTCTTGACTCTTTCCAAAGTGAAGGGTAGAGGCTTGATTGAAAAAGGGCTCCAATCGCTTTCCAAAGATCAAGGGACCAGAAACATGATTGAGCAAACAAGATGTTCAGAAAAACTCACATCACTATACATTCCCCCCCTTCCGACCAGTTCCTTCAAATCGGCCGCCAGATTATCCCCACCACTCTCGTCCTCTATTCTCGACGTCCAGTCATCCTGGCCCGTGCAAACGAGCACCTGCTCGGCGTAGCTCGTAATCGCACCATTCAGAGGTCTGATCCGGTCAATGTCCAGCCCTTGCGGCATGTCCGGTGTCGATGCGCAAGCGCACGTAGGCGGCGGGCATGACGGCACGGTGACCAGCCTCGAGGCACGCGCAGCGTAGGAGCGACGAGACGACGCATGCCCAAGATGCGTCACTGGCCGTACGGCGCGGAGGCGAGGTGCATAGACCATGACGGCCGCACTGGAGAAGACAAGATGTGCGACGTCCAAGTGGTCAGCTGAGGGCCGGTTCCCGACCTTGGCCCATCTAACGCGTCTCAGTCTCAAAAATCGAGGAATCGCTTGGGCGTGCCCCCCGTCAGCTTTCCCGTGCGTTCTAGGTACATATGTATGCCTCTGAGCGGTTGGCTGGCCCGAGTTTCCCCACTGGACCACTGTACTTTGCAGCGACACCACAAACACCACTGGGCCTCTCGCATCACGCTTAGTCCACGTCACTCGAGTATCATTTGCTATAGTGCCTGACTTTCTCTCTGCATGCAGACAAGGGGAGCCGATTCCCTCATACACTACTGAAACAGTTCTGGATGTTCCGTGCTCTGACAATACGAGATTCTTAGGAAAAAAGATGTCTTGTCTATCTCAGGTATGCAAATTCTCGTCACTTCCCACATGTGTACATTACAGCCCACTCGAAATGATCCCGCTCTACTACCTAATGCGAAGAAGCGCGTCCCGCCAATACGAAATGCACACATTGGCGCCGTCGCTGTGCTGGTTCCTGATATGCCATCGCTTGCTCGCTTTCTCTGCCTCTTGCTGCCTGTCCTGTACCTCTTTCTTTCTCTTTTCCACTGACGCGCACGAGGCCCTCTCAACAAGCTGCGCTCTCACCTCTTGTCGCAGTACCCCGGCGCTGGAGGCTCCGAATTTGCCCAACTCATTATGGTCAGGCTCGTCGTATATGCCATGGCAAAGAAGCCAAATATGCACAAAGCAATGTCCGAAACTTTCTGAAGCCTAGTGCGAGCAACGGCTTTGAGATGAAGAAGTGGCTAATCGCCATGTGTCAGCGCCGATACGCTCGGATGGCCACGGGCAGAAGCAGCGCGATATGAACTCACCGGATAGATATACACGAGTGGAATGCACGCAAAATTTCCGACGAGTGCCACGAAATTATCGAGATGATCGGCACCCCCCCATGCAATGCCCGAGGCAAGCATGACCATGAAGAATCGGAAGATGTTCTTTTTCCATTTGATCCATGGATTGTACTTGCCACTGCGGGTAAACAATCCCGTCTCAATGATTCGAATGGCAGGAAAGATCTGCAACGGAGTCGATAGAAGAATGGCACATGAGTACAACAGTTGCACGCCGTTGACGAATTTGTCGTCTTGCGGTAGGTTAAGCAACACGACCGTCTCCGTCTTGGAGCCATAGGCGGCGTACGAGATAGCTCCCATCACCACAAATAGAACGGTAATGATGATCATGACAAGCAACAAGACGCGGGGGAACTTGGCCGGATGCTTCATGGACTCCTGGATGGGGATGATGAGGCCGATGCCCTCGAATGTGAAGATCGCCGTGCCGATGAACAGCGTCCAGTCCTTTGGATTGAACATTTTGATGTCGGCCAGACCGCTGGCGTTGAGGGTAATAACATCGTAGTAGAACAGATAAGCCAGACCGACCATGATGAAAGCGTCCGCAATGAGGGCGGTGAAGCCGAGCTTGCCAATGTCTCGAAGCAGCGAGAAGGGGAGAAAGATGGCAGTCTGCAGTAATATCAAGAGAGGAATGCTGAGCGAGGACTTGCAGTCGGATACGGCCCTGATGAAGGCCTGGAGGTTCTGAGCTGTGAAGACAGTGTAAGCAGCAACGAAGCCAATCTGACTGATGACGATGGAGGCCAGGATCATGTTGCGCATCCACCTTCCATACAAAATACCGCCCATGTCACCAAAAGAACCCTCAACCTTGAAACGCGTCGAAACTAGTAGCACGAAGCAGTAATAGCTCAGCGCGCTCAGGGCCAAAAGAACCACATTGCTGAAGAGCATCCCCCCGTTCAAATAGGCGCGAGGCAGAAACAGGACGCCTGTGCCGACAAAGGATTTGAGAAGCAGAAGCGCAGCGTTCAAAGGGCTGTTTTGACCGCTACCGCCCCGGGGTTTTCTCCTGCGCTTCTTTTTCGAATGCCGCAGAAGGGTGCTATCCTCGAGCGGTTCGTCGTCCAGGTCCTCATCGTCCTCTCCAGAGTCCCAAATCTCGTTGGGTCCCAGATTCTCGTCGTCCTCCTCCAGCTCCTCGCCGGCAAAGTGTCCGTATATAGTCAAGAACTCAAGAAAGCTTGCTGTGAACAGTCTGGGCTGATCTGTGTTGCCCGGGGAGGCGACGCCACCATTGCCTCCTTGCTCGGACTGTTGTCCATTGGGACTGAAGGCCCGCCTGCGGAGGTGGTCCCGCCTGAAGCCGCCGGGTACTTTGATCGAGTTGATGTCCATGACTTCCTCGGCGGGCTCGGGACGCATTTCGTCATAGCTCTTGCTCCTCTGCAGCTTGTTCTTTGCTTCTGCCTGCTCAGTCCATTTGTATATTCCGCGTGTGACGTCCCCGCCCTGCAAGCGCAAGCTTGAGAACTCATCGTTGTTGGCATTAGTGACGCTGAGATCCGAGGGTTGTTTGCCCTTGGGGACGCCCAGGAGTGATGAATCCTCTGAAGTGACGTTGTCAGCTTCATTTGGTTGCACCAAGTGTCGCTTGATGATGTCGGGATCTTCGTATGGACCAGCGACAAGGCGGGTCCTCGAGTCGAAGGAGCCATATTGTGTGGGCGTATCAGATCTCCCACGAATGGCAGGGGATTGTGATCGGGGAGGTGTGCTCATCCTGGCAGGAGGGGTACCATGGCGAGGCGGTGACTGTCCCAGGGAGTTGGAAAGAGCGGCAGCCAGTGCCGATGCGCCTGGTCCTTGTGTAAAGCTGCCTCCGAGGAAAGGGGTCTCGCCAGTCTGCGAGACTTCAGGCCCGGTGGCAGGAGAGGCTCCTCGCGCAGGCGAGCCCGCAGAAACCGGTTCGGCGAGACGAGCCGTCAGTTGCCCACGGGGAAGGGACGACGAAATCGACCGAGGCTGGCCAGATTGGGGGGAAGCCGGCCTTCGCCCCGGGCTGACAGTGTCTCTGGCCAGAGACATGCTGTATCGAAGAGGCGGGGGATGTGATTGGTTGTGGATGGGACCGTGTGAGGACTGCAGAAAAGCCTTTGCCTTTTCCCCCGTCCCCTTATTGCATGTCGAACGAGCCGCAGGTAGGTCGTTTGTACGGATATGCGAGTTGCGACGTCTGGAGATGCAGAGACGCTGGCTACGTGTTGGACGAGCAAATTATGCCGTGCGGTAGTGCGTCAACGAACGAGTGGAGCCGAGAAGGCAGATTGCGGCGCTCTCGAGGCTGACTTGCACTGCGCTGCAAAGCTGGCGACATTGATCGAGCAGTTGCCGAGGGGGAGGCTGTCGACGTAGCAAGCAAGATGCTGAATGGAGAAGGGTCAGAGGCTGGCTGGGTGGACGAAGAAAAATCGGGTTAGAAGCTGCGCCGTGGATACGATTGCTCGCATGGAGTACTGAACCAGACAACAACAACTGTTCCCCGGGTGGAGTCTTCCCGCCTTCTCCGATGCATGTCGCCCACGCCCACGCACACCAGACCAGAACCGGCCTGAATTGAATTGCGCCAAGAACACGAGGAAAGTTTTTGAGAAGACTGGAGGGAATTCGATACCAGAGGTTGCGGATCGCACTTTCACGCCTGGCGGGCGCTTGCCCAAGGCAACAGCCAGTGCTTCGTAGAGCACGGAGTATTGTTCTCGCGCCGTCCGTCTGGGAGGCACAGAATGCAATGCATCGCACCTTCATCTCGTCTAGCGCATCATCCCTGCAAACAACAAACAGTACAACCCCATCTGCAGCAAAACTGACAAGTTGGATGGGGCCCATCACTGAAGCCGCGTGACCATTTCAGCTTCTACTTCCTGAGTCGATCATTCAGACCGATGGGGACCGATGAGACGCTGCTGCAGCAGGGCTCTCATCTCTATTTCTGCAACGAAAATGATTTGGGCTTGGCACCAATCCCTAGAGCGAATCTCATTGGCACAACACACGGCACACGCAGACTGTCAAGGTGATAAGCATTCCGGGGATTCATACTCGTTCTCGAACATGGCTTCGGCGACTGAAAGTGGCCAGTGTTGCCCGCGGCGCGCCATTCCGCACACCTAGCAATGCCAATACCACGCCACCATGGATGGCTATGATGGCCTCTGGGTGCGACCAGTACGCGGGGAAATTGTCAGCTATGACGGCCGTTCCCGCACGGGCGATAAGCGCCAGATGCCGCTGTCTGGCCCATGGTTCGTGGAGGATGGAGTGCCGGTGAGGATTGACCATTCACGTCACAGCGGAGTTATCCAACTTCAAATGGAGGACCAACACGTTCAAAGTGCCAAGGGTCGAGGATGAGTGCCAAGACGTACTTCCAAGGAGGTGCATGCAGCCCTTCTTCGATGGGGCTTTGCTGACCTACATCGGCGTCCAGGCTCTGTCAGGTCGATGCGATCTTGATGGAGCTTGGGGCATGTTGACCGCCACATATTTCAACGTCTTCAGTCGTCGCCATGTCATTCGCCGGACGTTCAGCCGCTCGCTTGGCACTTTTGAGACATGAGACAGCCGTCATCAGCATGCCCTCGCTCTCATGATACCCACCATCATCCGTGCTGCATGAGATGTAAATTGTCTCATCGCGCAGGCATTGCCGTCTTTCTTCCCTTTCCCTTCCCCTCCTCTCGTCGCCGTGGTATTGAACTCTACAGTAAATCCTTCCATCTTGTCCGAGGTCGATTACTGCCTGCCAGCATGGCGTTCAAAGAAAGCCCCAAGCTGGGCCTGCTCTCGGGCGTATACATACCTGTGTGCCTGAATATTCTGAGCATCCTCATGTTCCTACGATTTGGTCTCATCCTAGGGCAAATCGGCTTACTGGGAATGCTGGGTAAGAGCGGCTTCCCGACGCGCATCATGGCAACAATACTCAAGCTCGTCAGGTTTATTGATCCTGGCCTACGGTGTTGATCTTCTGACGACATTATCGCTGTCCGCGATTGCGTCAAATGGTGAAGTCAGAGGAGGAGGCGCCTACTACTTGATATCGAGATCCTTAGGACCTGAATTCGGTGGATCCATTGGTATTTTGTTTTTCCTGGCTCAAGTCCTCAATACCGCCCTGAACATTGTGGGTTTGTTGGATTGTATTCGACTCAACGTCGTCGCCTCGTTCCCCCAAGGATATTGGTTCTCTTACGCTTTGGAGACGGCCGCGCTGCTCATGTGCACTGGCATGTGCCTCTTGGGTCCAGGAGCATTTGCAAAGGCTTCGAATCTGATGTTGGCGATTTTGACCGTCGCGGTCGTCAGCATTCCGCTTTCTGTTGCCTTCAAAGCCCCGTTCATCAACGAGCATCTTGACCTCGAATATACGGGCCCCAATCTGAGTACCCTCGCCAGCAACTTTCTGCCCAGCTTCGATAAGCACATTTACCGTGGTCTGGTCACGTTCAGAAATTTGTTCGGCATTTTATTTTCGTAAGTGCACCCAGGCGGTCCGAAGTCGTCGTCGAGGTTAACCCTTTCCAGAGCAACATCCGGCATTTTTGCCGGTGCTTCCATGTCCGGAGATCTTAGGAACCCTAGTCAAGCCATTCCAATAGGCACTCTCTGGGCTGTCTTGACGACTTTTATCATATACTCTATTGTGGTGCTCTGCTTGGCTTGTACTGTATCGCGGGACTCCCTCCTTGCCAACGCGAATATTGTGTCGTTGATCAATCTATCCAGTCCCGTTATATTGGCCGGAGAATGCGCCGTGACTCTGTTTTCGGCTCTCATGGGCATCATCGGTTCTGCAAATCTTCTCCAAGCTCTGGCTAGGGACAGGCTACTACCTGGGATGTCAGTGCTTGGGAGAGGAACCAGAAAGACAGACCAGCCTCTATTTGCTGTCATGTTGACTTACCTCCTCACGCAAATTGCTTTGCTCGCCGATCTCAACCAAATTGCGACGCTGATATCAATGGGCTATCAGGTATGCCTTTGAAGAGACTATTTTGCGTGAAACCGCTTGGCTGACAGAGATAGATGACATTTTTTGTTACAAATTTGGCCTGTTTTCTTCTCGAGATTGGGTCTGCACCCAATTTCCGCCCAAGTTTCAAGTTCTTCACCTGGTACACGGCGTTCTTGGGCAGTGTCCTGTCCGCCGCAGCCATGTTCTTCATTGACGAGACATACGCAGCGGCAGCGATTTGCATCTTGATCTCCATATTTCTCCTCATTCATTATTCATGTCCGCCCAAGCGATGGGGCGACGTATCACAGAACCTCATCTATCATCAGGTTCGGAAATACTTGCTGCTTTTAAAGGCAGAACATATCAAGTTTTGGCGACCTCATATTCTCCTATTGGTCAACGATCCGAGGCGCCAGACGAGGTTGATTCAATTTTGCAATTCTTTGAAAAAAGGCTCTCTTTACATTTTGGGTCACGTCATTGTGACAGAAGACTTCGACGCCGGCGTTCGTGAAGCGCGTCTTCAGCAGCACGCTTGGACAAGGTACATCTTAGAATTCTCACGGATCAAGGCCTTTGTGCAACTCACCATGTCGCCCTCATTTACGTGGGGTGTACGGAATCTTGTGCTCTCTGCCGGTCTTGGCGGAATGAGGCCAAACATAGTCGTCATTGGTTTTTATAATCTGGAAGAACTGCGGAAGACGGGCACTTCGTTATCTATACCTGACGTTCCGGACTATCCAGCGTCCAAGATGACCCGCCCACGGGAGACTCGAGACTCACAAAAAGGCGCAAGGAAACGAAGGCGTGGCGATACCTCCAGCCGACTGCTCGAGGACGCATTGCCCACTGATTACATCCGATCAGAGGGCACGATCTCGCCGACAGCTTACATGGTCATGTTGGAAGATCTGGCGCTGAAGTACAAACTCAACGTGGCTGTGGCGCAAGGGTTTGATGAGCTTGAGACGCCAAGGGATGATGGGTTCAACACAAAAAAATACATCGACTTATGGCCCATCCAGATGTCTGCTGAGATTTCGGCACAAGGCCAAACCGCCTTGACAACAAACTTTGACACTTGTAAGCCCGTCGTCAAGCATCATCGCAGGCCGCCTTGGGACTAATGACCGTTTCTCGATAGACACTTTGATTCTGCAACTAGGACACATTCTGCGAAGTGTTCATGCGTGGCGCAGAAACTTCATCATCCGGGTCATGGTATTTGTAGAGTACGAACACGAAGTCGAGGAAGAAAGAGCACAGGTGCAAGCACTTCTAGAAAAACTCCGCATCGACGCCAAGGTGCTGGTCTTCCACCTTGCTTCGGGCTTGCTCGACACTTACGAGCTCATCATAAACGGCAAGACCAACAACATTGATGCCGAGATCGTTGTGCGTGAAGCCTTAAAAAATGAGGCTTGGTGGGAAGACCTGCAAACAATCCGAGGACAGACGGAAGAGAATTCGACCAGCCAAGAGATGTCGCAGCTGGCCCATATTTTTGACCCAAGCATCATTGGAGGCTTCAATCCACATGAGGAGGCAAGCGACGACCGTCGTCGGCAGAGCCTTCGAGGTGTCACTGAAGTGCCTAGGAAACCGGACCTTGCGACTATAGCACGACTCGGAGTCAATATGGGCATCCACACGACGCGCATCATCGAGGATGTCTTGCGAGAATCTCAATCAGACACAAGCTACGACTCTGACACGGACCAAGCGACGGATGATGAAGCGCTTGTTTCCAGCACCCATACGCCATCCCAAACTCGCACTGAGTCCCGGTCTGATCCAACTTCACGTCCTCTCATCCCTCGACCGTCCATGGATCATGCTGCGGCCACGGTGAATACGTCGCATCGACTTCAAATAGCTAGCTCACGCAGCACAAAGCAAGATAGCATGCTGAAGAGCACATCAAGCCCGTCCTATGGCACCTTGTCAAGTCCGCAGACAATCGTTGATCAGTTGCGGGCACCAACGAAACCGAAGAGCCCAGAAGGGAATGCCTTCACAGCCAGTCCACGGAGTCCAGCAGATCAGATCGACGAACCTCGATTGGAAGTTTTTCCCCAACTCGAACCTCTGTCAGCACAGAAACATCCTGCTGATGGTCTGAAGCGCTCACATTCTTTCAGCGCCAGCCATTCCGTAACGCCTCGGCCCGGTTTCTCTCGGCATACCTCAGCCGTCCACTTTCCCATTCGGCCTGTGGCAGGGGCCAACACTACTCCAGAAGGCGAGATTAGGCCACCCAGCTTTGCACCATCTGCGACGATATCCGCCGCGTCCCAATTTGGGCGGCCTGGATTCTCAAGGCAAACGTCCTTTGGCGGCAAGTTTTCAAGCCGTCCACTTCCCGAGACGAAAGTCAGCGGCGAGGAAGGGGCCAGGACAATATCCTTTGCCTGCCAGCCCAATGATTCGCCGCATTTGGCCTCTCGTCCGAGGCCTGCCTTTTCTCGCCAAGGCTCGCGATATTCGCAGATTACTCGAGATGGAAAGGTCTCGTCAATCCCGGAATACGCAATGCGTGCAACGTATGAGGAAGTGACGCCAGACGATACGACAGACTGTAGCACTTCTTCCTCTGACCACGATTTGTCGTTGTCATTCAATGATCTGCCATGCAGGGCACAACATTTGATCCTCAACGAATTAATGCGGAGTCATTCCCGAGAAACGGCAGTCGTGATGTCAACGCTGCCCATACCAAGCGAGGGAACCAGCACAGATGAGACATCGACAATTCAATATCTCTCGGATGTGGAGTTGTTCTGTAACGCACTACCGCCCATGCTCATGATTTTGAGCAACAGCATGACTGTCACCGTCAATCTGTGAGGCACGGGTCCATCGTTGCCCGGTTTCTTGTTTCTGTTTGAAATGCCCCTGTTATGTTAGTAACGGTAATTTGACATGGTCCAGACCGGAAACTTATTCAACTGGCAAGTTTCTTTGGCAATTGTCAGGGATTTGAGGCGCAGTAAAATGCCAATATGAAGACTTTGCCATCGCTATGGATCTGATTTTATAAAGTCATCGCGACAATCCATAATGTCATTGTGTGATATCGTTCGTGCATCGTTAGTTGACAATGCGCAACACCTTTTGCCATTCACATGAGTTCAAGTGCGTTTAGAGGTGGCCTTGTACGTCAATACACTGACTTGGCTGCGCAGATGATGGTGCTCATGCGGCCCAATGGAACAAGAGGGGGTCGAACTTCTATTGACGCACACATATCCCGCTTTCTGGGCTCTGATGGGCAAAACTTGAAATGTTCTCTCAGGCAGGGCGTCCAGCAGTGGGTCAAATAGCTTCCATGAATCGCGTTCCGTGGTGAAAATGTCTATTTGCGCTCTATAGGTATGAAAAATCCAAGAGGATTTTCTCCAGGAGTATGCGGTGGAGTGTATAAGCAAGATCGTGCCGCCAGGGCCTTGGCTCTAGAGAATGCGCTCTACGCGCAGACAGCCTGTTGACGTGCCATCCAACTCAATGTATCCTCCCGCTTCTATTTTCTTCTTCCACTTATTGCTCTCGTAGCGGCCGAGGATAATGGTCATCCGCAATGCAATGTTGTGACTTGACTCGTGTTCTTGCTGTTCTTGAGCGACTGGGGTGAAGGTCCATCGGCCAAAAGCCCAGTTCAGGATGTATCGACGCGCAGGGGTGCTGGCAGGTTGGGGAACATCGGCGTCCGAGTTCGTCGGAGTTGAAGATAGCGTAGCAACGGCTTTGATGCGATATGCCTCGTCCTTGGGGGCTGCTTTGAGAAGAGACAAGAGTTTGTCGGTGGACACGGCCGTGTTGTTTCCTGACTCGTCGCGCAGCTCGACGGACAGGACTTCGACCTCGTTTTGGTGGCTATGCGAGTCATCGCCGCCGCTGTTGTGGCCATGGTCGTGATGCTCTTCCCGGGAAACATCTGCCTCGGTCAGCTCCTTGGCCAGACCGCCATCGAGGCCAAAAACGAGCTTCATGTCCACCCAGCCCTTGGCACTCTTGACCTTGGCCACGTCCACCTCCAGATCGCCCACCCTGTCGAGACATTCCTCGTAGCGACTCTCGCCGGCCGACTCCCACTTGTTGAGAACGATCAGATCAGTGTACCGGGCCTGTATCTTGGCCGTGTAGCTCGTATCTTCGTAGCCCTGCCAGTTCTCCACGTCAATGACGCTGATGACGCCGTCAAGTGTGTATTTGCCCGTCTCACGCGCCAGCCGATTCACCTCGAGGGCCAGCGTGGCGGGGAAGGCAGAGCCGCTCGTCTCGACGACGATGCGGTCCGGCGTGACGGTCTCTTCCAGCTCTTGGAGCGCCGGTCCCAGCTGGCCCACGAGGTTGCAGCAGATACACCCGTTGAGCATCTCCTGCACGCCAGAAATGGCCGACGAGGAGGCCAGCTGCGAGTCGACGGCCAGGTCGCCGAACTCATTCTTCAGAAGCGCGAGTTTGTACTGCGGGTTTTGCGCGCGCAGCTGCGGGATGAGATTGAGGATCAGCGTCGTCTTACCGGAACCGAGGAAGCCGGTGATGATTGTGATGGGGATGGGCGCCATCGTTCCACGACACCGAGACTCAGGTTCGAGTATGAGTGATTTTGCGTCCGTCTGGCTTTGGGAGACATGGTGTGCTCGGAGATGCTTGGCATTTTATTTTTTTGCTGTCTCGCTTTTCGTCCTGTGTCGGCTGGCCCCTCTTGGCAGATGATGCCAATCTGTAGCGCTGTTACAGCGAAGGTGCCCCCCGCTCTCGCCCCTTCCGCCCTGCCAAAACCACCCTGTGCATTTTGACGTCATTCTTCTTTGAGCCTAGGCACGACGACGACATGGACTTTCCAGGGCGGTGGCTTGTCCCGTTCGTGTGCTTTGCACGGTCATCCATGTGTCCCTTCTGCCAACCACTTCTTTAGCTTCACTTTGCGACACGCTCAATAGCCTTTACGTCAAGTTCCATTGACCGAAACGCACAGTCACCGTTGCTATCATCTCCATCAGCAAGGCATTGTGTGCTTGAACGTTCCCGTTTTTCCACGATGGCAACTGAAACGGGCAGTAACGGCGCCCCTCAGGACTCATTCAAGGGACAGTTGGATCAAGCAGCGATCGACCAGCGGGATCGGGACGCTGATGTGAAACCAAACCCCATCGTGGAGAAAAGTAAGCCTTCACCCGTTTTCTCGTCTCGCGCCTCATCTGATCTCGACCCAGTCACCGAATTCATCCCTGCCGCTTCGAAAATCCTAGGACCCAAGCAGCGAGCGCACGCGGAGGCGAGTCCGGTTCCTGGGCCACCCGAGCGGCCTGTCCACGACCACCAGATTGAAGGTTTCGTTCGGGAGCAGCACGGGAGTAAGCAGCCAGGGGGAGATTTGAGTGAAGTAGCTCGGGAATGAAGCGGCGGTGGGCGATGCGTAATTTTATAGCATAAGTATATAGTCGAACAGAAAGATAAAGGTAGTCATATAGAAAAGACCATCAGACCGTTCCTGACTTGAGGCATGACAGCGCCGCCGCACAAAGCGCAGCTTTGGCGTACGGACTACGGAAGGCTAGCTTGGCGCGGCCCGTGAGGCGCCATGCGTGGACTTTACGGGCGTTGATGCTTCACTAATTGCAAGCGTTCTCGCACTCCATGAGCAGTGAGCGAGGCGCCGAGGGCCTCAACTGCTAGGACAAGCAACGAGTACGAAGCTACACGCGTCTCCCGAAAAAAATGTCCCCCCTTCTTGGCATTGTTCCGCCCACTGACATTGTCACAAAGACAATCTTGCGGAAAATTTCCTATATCCAAGGGTTTTGACTCTTCTGAGCGGTTTCCCAATGGGAAACAGGCAACGCGACACCGTTGAATGGTCTGGGTGAAGGTCGTGGCAGCTCAGTTGGCTTTTTGATGAAGAAAGAAAAAGAAGAAGGAAAGGGAAAAGGAAAGGGAAAGGGCAGCTGTGGGCGATAATAAAGGGTCTGTGGGTGGGGGCGGACTGCGACGCTAGTCTCTCTGGGGCCGGGCCATGAGTAATCGTCCACCGATAATATTCGAATACCTTCAGCTTTGGAAGAATCTCTTCTGGAATCTGCTCGTGATGATTCTATATTGTAGCCGTCTGCCAAGGACGCATTTATGCCAAACTACTCAAGGTAGATCGATTATCTACCTGAACGCCTGATCGTAGGACACCCGTCGTATCTTTTCCACCAGGCAAGCATAAGCCATCTACGGCTTTCGCAAGCCCTCCCCCAACAACTCATCTGCCACTTCGGATATGAGCTTTTCCTTGGGAAATTGCGTCCGCTTACTGTTGATCGTGCCCTGTGCATCCAGCGCCCGGAGAAGATCAGCTAGCTCGCCATCTGGTTCAGTTCCAAAAACAAGATGTCCAAATGCATAGAGCATGCCTCGTAGAGCTTCAGCAGATTGTTCTTCTTGGCTGATGGCCTCTACAAGAGATGCGGTCAGCTCCACCTCGTCATCTCCAGGCAGAATTGCTGAGGAAGCTCCAGCCCTCGCCTTCCGTTTCGCAAGTGCAATGTTGAAGAGGAGCGAAGAGGATGCTACCCTAACACTGTTATGGCTCTCGTCAAGAAAGCTCGATGTGATCAGATGGACCAACGCGGTCCTGAGGGCGATATTTCCGAGAGCCTCATCACTGAACAAGGGCGATGAGAACATGTTGCATGCTAGTTGCAGAGTAACAAGACGCAGAGCGTAGGGACAAGGGTCCTGCGTGTTGACAAAGGTTAAGATGGCGTTGATGGTTTGGTGACTCGATTCTTCTGCATAGTACGCGCTGACGCGCGGGTCGGCCAGAGCACACCTGAAGAGATCGATGATGGCGAACAGGATCTCTGGGGCTATCGTTGCGACCGAGTCCCGCACGAAAGCGGAAAGATCTGCTAGGTGGGGGAGTACGGCATCTTGGGCACCCAGATTGGCCCTCGCCTCTAGAAAGTGCTTGAGTTTCTTCACTTCGTCTTTACCAGCGATAGCGTCTCCCATCTTGACATCGAGCTTTGCGATTGGCGGGGTCTTGGGGTAAAGGACAGGTTTGACGTCCGAAAGGCCGAAGCTTGGCAGGCGTAACCTGTCATGCAAATGACTGGAATGAGCCATTTGCGCAAGCAGTTGAACCTTGGTCCTCAAGGCAGTCGGATCCGCTCCTGTCCATCGGCTCTCCTCTGCGCCCTTGAGCAGGGTAACAAAAGTAGGTGTGGCTCGAACTGAGTAGTTCTTTGCTATGACCGCCGCGGAGGGCTGGTCAATGTCGATCTTGATGAAAGTGATCTGGCCCCGATGTTCCTCAGCTAACTGATCGAATATGGGGTACATCATCTTGCAGGGCGGACAAGTGGCCGAGGTGAAGAAGATGACGGCAGACGAGAGTTTCGCATTGTCCAGTAGGGCCAGGAGATCGCCTGGGGTTGATACGACTTTAACATGCTGGGGCGTAGCAGGTTGCGCACTTTGTCCCAGGCCGAGAATGGAACCTTCCGACCGCCCGGCATTCACACCGTGTGTAAGCTGAGGTAAAAGAGCACGGCCCATGGGTGAGGCGAGTACAGCTTGAGGCATGTTGATGATGTGATCGGGAATTCCTCCTCCAACGAGGAAGTTGGCAAATGAGTCAGTGAAATTATTGCAGTTGTGACGAAACAAATCATATGCCTGGGACATGTAAGTTCAGACGATTACCGCCAAGGAAGTTGATGAGAAATCTTGCCTCCAGCGTGAAGATGGGTCGCAGCGAGTTCAAGTACTCCTCGATGACGTCCATTTCCAGATGAGTGGTCCCAAGATGTATCCTCTGCATGGCACGGCCCAAGTGAGATGATTCGGGTGTAATGGCAATGATGCCTCCATCGTAGACATACTCACGATCGTTCAAGAGGATCGAGGTATGATAGACGGCGTCGAGGTGGAACCCCAAAAGTCCCATGGACATTTGACGAGCCAGCCCGCGGGAAAGATCGTAAACCAGCAGGTGGACGTCCATGGCAAGATAGGAGTTGAGTTGCTGATGCAAATAGGAGCTCACCGGCTGGCGTGAAAAATCTTGCGTGAGCTTCTCATCTGCCCTTTGGAGCCATTCAAAGCGCAATTTTGAAAGTCGGCAACAGGCAACCGACAAGGTTGCGCACGTCGTGTCTCGAATCGTTGACATCGGCCGCGCCACAGCAGCATGGTGACCGCGCTTTCGGCTGCGGGTCTGTGTCGGCCACGGCCACGGCCCTAGGCCCGGTTGGGGTTCTAGACCCATACTTTGTGCAGACAACCTCGACGGTCAGTCAGTCATCAGAACATTACGGAGTACGGAGTAGGCTGGCGGGGGGGGGGAATTAGGCGGATATGGAGGCGGGGGAATACATAGATACCCGATACGGATGGCGATACGAAGTGTGTGAGAAAAGTACTTAAGTCGTAGGTGTAAGCTTGACCTTTTGCATCTGCTCAGGCTCGTAGGCATTCACTTCTCGAATCACGGCACGTCGTAGTCGCGGTCAAGCAATCCAATAATGTTGCCTGCAAAAACGCTGCTCGGCTTCCTCGCGGGCTTTGCTGCCGCGCAATTCCCTCCCGCCCAGGAGGGGCTCAAAGTCATCAGATCTAGGTTTCACGAAAATGTGACGATCACGTACAAAGAGGTAGGTGCTCGCTTTCTCCAAGACAGACCCAACGTGTCAGGAGACACTGAACAACTTTTTAGCCTGGTATCTGCGAGACGGTACCTGATGTCAAGTCGTACGCGGGCTGGGTTGGACTCCCCGCCGGCTTCCTCGATGACACAACTGGGCGGAAACAGAACTATTCCGTCAACACGTGAGCCGCTGCTTTGCTAGGCGCACACTTTGTTGTCCGTGAGCTCACACGGCATCTCGATGATAGGTTCTTCTGGTTTTTCGAAGCACGACACGATCCTGCAAATGCCCCTCTGGCCATATGGCTCAATGGTGGTCCTGGCGGTTCATCTTTGCTGGGCTTGTTGGCGGAAAATGGCCCTTGTTTCATTGGAGAAGATTCCCAGTCCGTCATTCACAATCCATGGAGCTGGAACAATCACGTCAACATGCTGTATATTGATGAGCCGAATCAGGTTGGTTTGTCATACGACATTCCAACCAATGTCACTATTTACAACGTCAACGAAAGCTACTCCAACATCGTTCCAACAAACTTTACCAAAGAACCCATTCACACCAACTTGACCACTCAAATTGGAACCTTTTCCAGCCAGAAGTCCTCAAGTACAGTCAATAGCACCGAGCAGGCTGCGCATGCTCTGTGGCATTTTGCCCAGACTTTCTTCACCGAGTTTCCACACTACAAGCCCAATGACGATCGCATCGGCCTTTGGGCGGAGAGCTACGGTGGCCACTACGGGCCTGGATTCTTTCGTTTCTTCCAGGAGCAGAACGAGAAGATCATGAATGACACAATTGGCGACGAACATGCACATTATTTGCACCTTGATACTCTGGGTATTATCAACGGATATATAGATTCCGTCTTACAGGAAGAGGCGTCCATCGTCTTTCCATTCAACAATGTAAGCGCCACGACCACTATCAAGAGATGTCCTGTCTAAGAACAACCAGACAAAGATTGCTGACCCCAGGTTAGACATACGGCATCCAGATTTTCAATGAAACCGTCTATGATGAGTTGATTCACAAATTGACCAGATCGGGCGGTTGTCGCGATCAAATCATCAAATGCAGGAAAAGCCTTGCCAGTCGCGACCAGAACGTAATGACTACGGCTCAAGAAATGTTCAGCAACCTCTGCCCGGGTTTGGAATCGTCTTGCATGGAGCTCGGAGAAGGAGCGTTTGCACATGCGCCTAATAGAGCTGCCCGATTCGACATATCACACGGGCCGCATGACCCATTCCCTCCCCCGTACATGCATGGGTATCTCAGCCAAGAGAAGGTCCTCGGCGCTCTCGGTAGTCCTGTCAACTTCACCTGGGCGTCGGCGGCTGTCTCCGAGAACTTTGAACGCACCTTGGACATATTCCAAGGTGGTTACCTGGACGCCATCGGGTATCTACTGGATTCCGGCGTCAAGGTGCACATGATGTACGGCGACCGAGATTTTGCCTGCAACTGGATCGGAGGGGAAATGGCATCCTTGGCAGTTCCTTTTTCGCGCGCAGAGGATTTCAAGAAGGCTGGCTATGCGGAGCTGATCGATTCCGAGGGTGTTGCAGGTCTTACCCGCCAATTTGGAAACTTCAGTTTTACCCGCGTCTTCCAGTCTGGCCACATGATCCCTTCGTATCAGCCGGAGGCTGCTTATGAAATCTTCATGCGTGCGACGTTCAATCGCGATATCCCGACGGGCTTGCTGCCCGCCCATGATGAGCTGTCGACCATTGGACCGCCTGACACTTGGCATGTCAAGCAGGCAGCCCCCGAAGCGCCGGCTGCTAGGTGTTACATCCTCATGCCAGACTCTTGCGAACCTGAGGTATGGGAGAAGGTTAAGAATGGCAACGTCACAGTCAAGGACTTTTTTGTTGTTGATGATGAAGGCAGCGGTAGCTCCGACGAGGACCAGGAACTTGAACTTGACGGCGAGCTCTGAGAGGCGGACTTATCTTGAGACAGACGTAGCCATTTGGATTCCTTGGCAGCCGTAAAAGGTAGTTCGAAATGTTTGCACCGCCCAATGTGTGACCAATGGCTCGAGGCGACGGCCTAGAAATCGCAACGCGCACCAGATATTGAAGCTCTGTGATTCCGGCTTTGTCTGGCTAGTCCTGCAGTCACGTCAGGGTCGCTTCGGCGTCAATCAACCCAGACATATTGCATGAAGAAAAAACGCTTCTGTGTCCATTTGCCTGGGACTTTGACTGCTTTACTGACTGATTTCACCAAAGCCTTGTTCCTGTGCTATCAGCAAAAGATATTACTGGTAAGTATCATACCCACCCACATCAGGTTTGCGCCGAAATTATGGATTCGGAGACCTATCCCCTGCATCGACCCCACATATCCAATTAATCAGATGTCGATCGCGTCCGCAACCGTACAACGGTCCGTATCCCCTTCCTGCTTTTGCGTCCTGCGCTTCTTCGCCCCCCATGCTTGCCAGCTTCATCAGTCACGCTTCTCGTTCGACTCAGGGCTCTCGTGAGCATTGAGGGTTTTTTCTTTTCCTATTTTTTCTCCTCCTCCATGGCAAACTCTTGACTCTACGCGTCACGCCCTACGACTGCCTGGCTCTGAAGCATCATAGTTGATCTCCCCTGCTTCAAAAGCTTTGCCACGCCTGGTCCACTCATCTATCCTCTTCTTCTCTTCTTGTTTCTTCTTTGACTTCCTTAAGTTCTGTCGAACCGGCTTAGGCTGGCTAGATTGTCTTTGCCTTGCTCGTTGCGCCTTCTGTCATGCGAAGGCAGTCGGTCTCGCTACCCGTCACGAAGCACGTCGTCTACGACCCCCACGAGAAACCCGATCGATACGCCGACGGACCGCCGCTAGGTCTTTTCTCCAGAATGAGGGAACAATGGACATCACAATCTCAGAGAGCGAGATGGGTCAAGACAACTGCCATCGTCTTCACCGTGTGTCTGCTTTTCTATTGGTTCTCGCCGAGAGGCGTTGAAGTCTACACCACTGTCTCCCCAACGTCCGGCACCAAAGAGAAGTCGACCACTGCAAACGAGCAGGCCCCCATAGGATCTGTCGAATCGCCTTCTACAACCTCGCGATGCACCAAGCCGTACTCCAAGAACAAGCCAATCGTTCAATATGTTTTGATGATTGATGCCGGCAGTACCGGATCGCGTATCCATGTTTACAAATTCAACAATTGCGGGCCCGTTCCTGAGCTGGAAAGCGAAGAGTTCAAGATGACCGAGAAATCCGTTGGCGGCCTAAGCAAATATGCCGATGATCCCATCGCCGCAGCCAACACACTTGACCCCTTGATGGCCGTTGCGATGGAACATGTGCCCGATAATCTCAAAGGATGCAGTCCCGTTGCCGTGAAGGCCACCGCGGGTCTGCGAAAGATCGGCCCTCAAAAGTCGGAGGCTATTCTAGACCAGGTGCGGAAACACCTGGAAGACGACTTCCCCTTCCCTGTTGTCTCCAACGACAAAGGTGGCGTGGCCGTCATGGATGGTGCCGATGAGGGAGTCTACGCCTGGATCACGACCAACTACCTTTTGGGCAAGATCGGTGGACCTGATAAGAGCGAAACCGCTGCCGTGTTTGACCTCGGTGGAGGTTCCACGCAGATTGTCTTCCAACCTACCTTTAAGGCGGCCCAGGATGGAGGCATGCCTGAGAAGCTCGCCGAAGGTGACCACAAGTTTGCCCTCGACTTCGGCGGCCAGAAATTCGAATTATACCAACATTCTCATTTGGGCTTTGGTCTGATGGAAGCCCGAAACGCAATTCATCGCCTCCTCGTTAATGACATGATCAAGTCCAAGAAGCAAGATCAAAGTAGCGAGAAAAAGCCCATAGTTCATCCATGCCTCACTCCTGGTCGGACGCGCGAGATCGAAGTTGAATTTGACCAGGATACGAAGTCGACGTACAGTTTTGTTGGTCCTGCGGAAGCCTCCGCGTCACACGCCTCGCAATGCCGCAGCCTAGCAGAAAGAATACTCCAGAAGGACAAGGATTGCAAGCTTGCCCCTTGCTCTTTCAACGGTGTTCATCAACCATCGTTGGGCAAAACCTTCGCCAAGGAGGACGTTTATATTTTTTCCTACTTCTATGACCGCACGCACCCTCTCGGCATGCCCGACTCGTTCACCATCCGTGAGCTGCATGATCTCGCCCAAACGGTCTGCAAGGGTGAATCCGGCTGGGGTACCTTTGAGAGTGTTCCAGGCGCCCTGGAAGAATTGCAAGGTCGTGAGCAGTATTGTCTTGATCTCAACTTCATGACCGTACTGCTTCACCATGGATACGACATGCCCATCGATCGAGAGGTGAAGATTGCCAAGAAGATCAAGGGCAACGAATTGGGCTGGTGTCTCGGCGCCAGGTAAGTCTCGCTGTCCTTCGCCTATCTTCTCCTCTGCTTGCATTTGGTACCAGCCTTACTAACGTCACATCAGTCTGCCTCTATTAGAGGGTGGCTCTGGATGGTCGTGTAAGGTGAAGAAAGTGTCCTAGGAGCAGAGTCACGACTTTTGACCCTGGCATAATATTCGCTCGACGGCTTCGATCTCATCAATGTCGAAAAGATGAGAGAACATGGTCATATGATCAAGACGGCCAGGATTGTTTGACACTTCATGTACATAGTGTTTTGTGAAAGAATAGTAGGAAAGGTCAGACAATGGGCCTATGGGACAAAGGACGACTGACCACCTCTGTGCGGACGTACGACAATGGTGAAGGAGAGGCGCGTCGAACTTCTCAGAAACGCTGCCCAGATAACACCAGGTATTATCATGTCTCATGGATTCGTGCCTCGTAGCTGTCATGCATGCTCATGTTGGTGCCGTAACCGCGCCCAAAACATCGTCGACTACTTGCTGGGGGCCTACACCTAAAAGCAACGCGGCGACTGCTTCGATGCTGCTCCCCCATTGCATGCTACGTTCGTTTTCAGGAGTCGTGATGCGGATGCGATGGAGATAGACCTTCTTGGCAGCAATGCCGACCAGGGCTGGGGTCACGTAGTCGAGTCTGTGCAGGGGAGCCAAGCAACGCATTATTTTATCGAAATGCCTCGTCGCAGCTGGCGAGACGCCGTCCCTCACAGCACGGTGCATGCGCAGAAAGGACACGATGTTCATCTGATACCGGATGACATCAACGCTCACAGAGACCTTGTGGCTCAGCTCCGTCAGGAGATCGACGACCTGTTTTGGTTCTGGATTAGCTGGGACGTGGTGTCGAATATGAGACGAGTCGCTCACATCTTCGGGTATCAAGGGGGCGTCCTCGACAGGTACACTCTCCGTCGACGCTCGTTTCTCCAACTCATTCGCCTCTTCGATGTTGACGAACCCTTCGTCAGGGTTGTGCCAGTGTGCGAGGGCAAAGAAATCAGTCAGATGGGGTGTCAGGCGCGGACAATGCTCTGGGGACGCCGCTTCGAGGGCGGGTATGAAGACGAATGGCTTCGGTGCGAGATAGGCCGAGGTGCGGATCAAGATGCGCCGCGTGCGAAGCAGTTCGAGAGCTTGGATCTGGACGAGGCGCGGTGCAAGGT
This sequence comes from Aschersonia sp. MBC 877, assembly GCA_030787035.1. Taxonomy (NCBI): domain Eukaryota; kingdom Fungi; phylum Ascomycota; class Sordariomycetes; order Hypocreales; family Clavicipitaceae; genus Aschersonia; species Aschersonia sp. MBC 877. The sequence continues at coordinate 49,186 of JARJUA010000277.1, forward strand.
GTAGGTTTTTTGCGATGACGCAGTTGGCGATGCTGGCGGACGAGGGTGGCAGGGGCGGCGGCGAAGAGAGCCAGGATCGGTGAGACTCGTGGGCAAAGTAGTCGATGCGTGGCGAGGGGTTCGTACTGGCGGGGGTTCTCGGGGCCGCCACGAGTAGAGCTGAAGCGAATTGGTCGAGAGTCGTTTGGGGGGTGCAGTCGATGATGGAGCTGGTGAGGCCGAAGGTGTTGGTGGCGGCGAGGGAGATTTCTCGCGCGAGGCTGTCTAGACTGGAATTGGGGGTGGTGAGGATGCCGTGCTCGTGGGCAATGAGGCACAAGAGGAGGGCGAGTTCGACGTCGCTCAGATCGTGGACGCGCGGCAGGATGTCGTCGAGGGCGTCGGTGTCGGCCATGACACGCGTGCGGCCGGAAGAGCGAAAGTTCGCATCGTGGCGGCGCAGCATGAAAGCCGTTCCAGGCCCATGAACGGAAATTAGGCTTTGCTGCTGCCGGCGTCCACTCTGCCTAGCGCCGTTGCTACTCCTGCTCATTAGGGGGGGGGAGGCGGACTCCACCGTCAACATCATTGCCGTTCGCTTATCCAGGCGCAGAGGACGCAATAGTGCCGTTACCATCGTGCTGCCCTCTATCCCTCGTGTTTGTTTCCGCCCACACTCCTTGATCCGGGCGTGCTTGACTTCCTTTTTTAGTTCTGCACTTCTTTCTTCGTCCATATCATTGGTCTCCTTGGTCACAGACTCACGGTACATTGTCTTCTCACCATCACGTCATTGACCTCGGCCACGATTGAGTGGCACTCCAACAACCGCCAATCTACGAAGCAAAGCGCGCATCTCAGATCCGGGACCATGTCTTCGCGGAAGAAGGTCCTTCTCAAGGTGCGCTTGACCCCGCGTGCAGTCCGTGGCTTTGGCTCGATCGCGTCCTAATCGCTAGCAGGTCATCATCCTTGGAGACAGCGGTGTCGGGAAGACGAGTCTGATGAACCAATATGTACGAAAACCCTCACGAAGCTCTTGAGATCTACTGGTCATGTCAGTCCCAGAGTCTGATTTCTTCTCGCTACGTAGGTCAAGAAGAAGTTCAGCGCGAGCTACAAGGCCACTATCGGCGCCGATTTCCTGACACGAGAAGTCATGGTTGACGACAGACAAGTGACGATGCAGGTGAGCAGAGATATGTCGTGCCCAGCAAATGCCTCTACATCATGGACTGACCCATTTGGTGCCGTCGCAGCTTTGGGATACTGCCGGTCAGGAGCGGTTTCAGTCGCTGGGCGTCGCCTTCTATCGGGGTGCCGACTGCTGCGTGCTCGTCTACGACGTCAACAATGCAAAGAGCTTTGAGGCTCTTGACAGCTGGAGAGACGAGTTTCTCATTCAGGCATCGCCGCGAGATCCTCCAAACTTCCCCTTTGTAAGCGTTGCCAATAGTGGACATCAGTGGCACGAGTGCTGGATCTGATGAATGTTCTCTCTAGGTCGTGCTCGGCAACAAGATTGACGTCGAGGAAAACAAACGTGTGGTAAGATTTCACAACTTAGCAACCCCCCCATTGCCACTGGCTACGACTGATAAGCTCGGCACAGATCTCCAATAAGCGCGCAATGACTTTTTGTCAGTCCAAGGGAGACATCCCTTACTTCGAGACGAGCGCCAAAGAAGCCATCAACATCGACCAGGCTTTCGAGGGTAAGTCGAGACAGCAAGCACGTGGGCGGCTCCAAGCTGATTCGGTTTGACAGTGATTGCCCGAAACGCTCTCGCCCAAGAAGAGTCCGAGGAGTTCAGTGGCGAGTTTGACGACCCTATCAACATCCATATTGACAACGATCGGGACGGCTGCGCATGCTAGACGCTCGGCTGTGGAAAGAGATCTCACTCAGCTTGGTGACGTGCGCAGCCATTCGCGGGGGCGACAATTAGCAACAAACGGACAGCAAACGAAGAGGCGAGGTCCCGAGGCCTGTACTCGATGCAGCCGGCTACATGATTCGTTGCATTTTGCGCCTATTGTGATTGACGTGGTTCTTCAATACGTTGCATTTCGCTGTTTTTGATGTAAGATATCCTGTCCTCCGATATGCCAAACGTGGCGTTTCATCGAACCGCGGGTTCGCGGTACCAAGGAATTTTTGCGAGGTCCATGATAGCCTTTGACAGAGGCGTTCTCGTTCTGTATTGCATGGCGCTCTCAGTGCTTAGTTAGATCGTCTAGGATTGGCTGGAAGGAGAGATGAATATACATATACACGTACATATGTAGGACGGGCACGAAGCTTATCGAGTGACGTCGCATAAAGCACGTTATGATGTTTCAAGTTTGGCTCGAACCAACCACTTTCGAGCTTGTCGAAATGGGATCGACATAGTCGCTCGGCCAGCCTCAACTGTCCGACACGACCGAGGGTCGGATGGCACGCATTACGCTAGCATGCAACTACTCTAGCCTGCCGCAGTGGACCGCGTCGCGAACCTCGGCTCCCTCTTGCCACCTCCGCTTCATAATGTCCGTCAGTCGCCTCTTCAGGTGCCATTCTCCGTCCGTTGACGACATCCAATCAACGCAGCTTCAAATTTAGCTTTTTCTCCTTGTCTATCTCAGTCCTTGGTTTGACGTGTCGGTAACGCACGCTCCTCGGTCTTTCTCAGTAATCAGTCGCCGCCGCTTGCTATCGGATCCGTCGTGATGTCTGCCAGTATTCCCGCCATCGTATGAATCGCTTGCCCTGCTTGATCCTATCTGTCTCTGGAAGCAAGGCAACCCGCCAAGTTTTTCTGTCCGCTGACACATTTCTCGCTCTGCAGGTTGCGCATCTGGTCAGTGATGAGGCCAAGGAGAAGCTCCATGTGATAGCCAAGTTTGTCGAGGAGGAGTGCATCCCGTAAGCTCTTGTCTCATGGTCCATGTTCGCACTTGCTTTCGGCCTTGAGCGCGTGTCTCTGATCAAATGCTGAGTCCTCCAACTTGAAATAACGTCTCAGAGCCGACGCCGTTCTGGAGGCTCAAATAGGTGACGGTGACCAACGGTGGGAAACCCATCCTCAAGTCATTGAAGACTTGAAGGCCAAAGCCAAGAAACTCAGCTTATGGAACCTATTCCTCCCAAAAGGTCATTATAAGGAATCACCCGGCTTTTCTAATCTCGAATACGGTCTCATGGCTGAGTGGCTTGGTCGGTCGCGCAGCGCTTCCGAGGCATGTAACTGCGCCGCGCCAGATACTGGAAACATGGAAGTATTGGCCAAGTACGGCAACGATGCGCAGAAAAAGCAATGGCTACGGCCACTGATGGAGGGGAGGATTCGGTCTGCCTTTCTCATGACCGAACCTCAGGTGGCTTCGTCGGATGCTACCAACATTGAGCTCGATATAAGACGCGATGGCAACGAATACATTTTAAACGGGCAAAAGTGGTGGTCTAGCGGAGCCGGTGATCCTCGTTGCAAGATATACATCGTCATGGGCAAGACGGACAAGAAGAACAAAGATCCCTACAAACAACAGTCGGTCGTCTTGGTTCCTGCCGACACTCCCGGTATCAAGATCAATAGGATGCTCAAGGTCTACGGGTACGACGACGCGCCACATGGTCATGGTCACTTGACGTTCACGAATGTAAGAGTGCCAGCGAGCAGCATCGTCCTGGGTGAGGGGCGCGGCTTCGAGATTATCCAGGGTCGCCTGGGTCCTGGACGCATCCATCACGCGATGCGATGTATCGGTGCGGTAAGTGTGCCCTGTTTGTGGCTTCAGTCACGGGACGGGTGGAATCCTCGTCGGCTGACAATTCCACCTGCAGGCCGAAGTTGCGCTTGAATGGATGCTGGTGCGCGTCAATGATGAGCGCAAAAAGCCCTTTGGTAAATTGCTTCGCGAGCATGGTGTGATACTTGAATGGATCGCCAAGTCTCGTATCGAGCTTGACTCTGCTCGTCTCGTCGTCCTCAACGCTGCCCACAAGATGGATCTACTTGGACCTAAGAGGGCACTGAAAGAGATCGCACAGGCCAAGGTACTCGTTCCCCAGACGGCCTTGACAATCATTGACCGCGCCGTGCAGTCTTATGGCGGCGCCGGGGTTTGTCAAGATACACCACTCGCAGCGTCGTGGGCTGGGATACGGACACTACGTCTGGCCGATGGCCCCGACGAGGTGCATCTTCAGCAAATGGGGAGAAATGAGAACAAACGAGGCAAGCATGTGACGGAGAAGATGCATCGCCAGCAAGTCAAGACGGCCTTGTTGATGAAGCAATACGGCACCGAGGCAGCACAGCCTGGGGCCAGGATACGCCACGTGGCTAAGCTGTAAATCCATGGTAGTCATGTCATGCGCGTGTCTAGAGTAGATCATCACAAGCCAGATGATTGTCAAATCTGCGAGCAAAAGGGGCAAAACCCGGACGATGGCGTGAAACTTGGGTGATATTTGGCTATTCGATGGTACGAACACCTTCACAAAGCCGCAAACGAACCGAAATTCTACTAACTCACCGCCAACGATATGCTTCCCGGACCGTTACTGGCTCGCCTCAAGTTGTCGGACAACCGTCTGTAAATTGCCATGACGATACTTGCTTTAAGCTTCGGCTGGTGGGGCCGCGAAGGCTGCCCCACGCCGCGCATTCCCGCGCACGCCCACCTGCCCTTCGGGCGTTGGACGAGTTTCTGCCGGCAGCTCCTTCCTTGCACAAGCCCCGTTGCCCGGCCGACGGCACCTGATTCGACCAAAAACCGTTTACTTTCAACCGCCACCTGTTGCCCTTGGACGCAATTAGCCGTGATTCTCGTTGCCTTGCACCCCAGACTAACGTCATCATCCTAAACGCACGGCAGGGACCTCGCTGACTTCGCTGCATACGCTCTGGCCGTCTTTGGTTCTCCCCCCCCCTTGTGTCTTTCCCTCAAAAGATCCTTGTTTGCATGACAAGACCGGCGTCCCTCACACAGTAAAAATTGATGCATGACCCTCCGTCTCTACCTCAACGACGCATACGGCCAAGAAAGTAAATAACGATTCCTTGTTTTCCTTCCTACCTTGACGCCACCGGTAGGTCAGAACACTTTACTTTATGGTATATAGGCCAGCGCCAACCTTGACATCTTTGCTTATAGCTCGCCTCACGCATTGCGTCGTCCGACACAGATCAAGTAACTTCGCTCTGCTGGTCGACCGCAGAGCCTCTTTCTTGTCACTAGATACCTTTTCGCAAAGGTGCTATCAGCATGGTTCTTGACGAAAAGGACGTCAATACTACCGTGGAGCAGCGCCAAGAAAAACAGCAAGGCACCGAGGACAAGGGCAAAGAGAAAGACGTCAAAAGCATGGAGTACCATCGCCAGAAGTTGCAAGATAAAATGGAGGCTGAGCGGTATGTTGACGCGCCGACATCGAAATATTACAAGCAGCATGACACTGACTGACGCCCGGATGTAGGACACAGCAATATGTGTCGCCGTCGGACAACATCATGAGTCCTTGCACAGCCAAGATCAACGCATTACGAAACAAGACTGTCAGCAAGTATGTGTTGCGGGAGGAAATATGGACATTGGAAGAACTTGGAACGCTGACATTTCACAGAGCCAAGCCGAGGTCGTTGTTCGCACAGGCGAGTGCTAAGAAATTCGTCGGCGATAATCCTCTTGGCGCCAGGCCCATTGAGAAAAAGAAGACGCCGTAGGGAGAGAATTGGTTTTTTTTTTCATCAGCGATTGTGGTTTTATGCTTTCCTCCATTCCTTTGCTTTCCAATCATGGCACGTATGTTGCTCTTGTTCGAGTGCTTATTCAAATGGGACGTTCCCTTTGACATCGGGAAAGGCAGAGAGCGAGGATATCAGCGTCACGAAACATGACATACGAACTTGCGCCCGCGAGGGTTGCCTTGTTCTATGCGGGATATACCCGCTGGCGATCAAATGTCTCCTGAATGGTTGTGTTCATCGGGAGGTCACTACACACTCTTTTGACGATATTTCTGGCTTGATACGAACGGGTTGAGTTATTCAGTTTTCATGCATCTTTGTTTACGAACCGACAACAAACTTCTTCATCATGCACGCAATGTCTGGGTTTTCCGATCAGAAGATTTTGTCTGGTCGAGGTGCTGTGCCAGCAGCCAGTGATATTCGAATTTCTTTTTCTTGCATTGCTCATTCTACTACACTCATGCACGCCATCCGCTCATGATGTAGACCACGTCCTCGTCAGCCACGGCGTGACCCAAGCCTACCCTTTGCGGTATATGTCTCGCGCTGGCTCCCCATACTAGTGCATACTTGAAGGTGTCCTTGAGATTGCGATGAATACGATCACACACATCCTCAATAGTGCTGTTGCTCCTCACAATCAACGCTTCGTCAAAGTTGGGATCCACACCTTTGCGTTTCGTGTATATCCTGATCAACTTGAGCTCCTTCCAGCATCGTTCTATCACATCCTGGATGCCAAGGTCCAACTCGCAACTCATTACGACCGTCTGTGGCTCACGCGCCAGACTGTCTAAGAAATCAAGGGAGACGCTATCAATTTTGTTGTAGACGTAAAGGCACTTGATGTACTTCCGGTGATCCCTCATAATGACGTCGATAAAATCGTCAACTGTGGCGTCTTCATCCCGTACGAGCACCTCGCAATTCAAAATCTTGTAGTCGCGCAGTATATTGTAAAGCATTTTCTCGTCAAGATGCTTCGGCGGCGTCTGAAACGTGATTTTCATGCCGCCTGCTTTCTTGGGCTTGAGATAGATGTTTCTGCGTGCGGGCTGCCATCAGCAACATACCCAAGACTAACAACGTGGTTGTCTTTCTAGTCCGCTCATCCTCTCTTGAAAGACAACAAAGTGCAGAGATGGCGTATGAGGGGCGGATACGTACGGTGGCTCACAATTCAATCTGATCCCGACAGCTTCCAGCTCAGCCTCTAACAAGGCGCGCTGCTCAGCCCGCTTCGTGGCGTCCAGCACCATTAGAATCAAGTCACTGGTCTTTGCAGCCGAAATGACCTGACGACCTCGTCCCTTGCCCTCAGCGGCACCTTCAATGATGCCCGGAAGATCGAGGAGCTGGATCTCCGCGCCGCCGTACTCTAATACGCCAGGAATGGCAGTGAGGGTGGTGAAGGCGTACGAGGCGACCTCGGACCTCGTCTTGGTGACTTTGGACAGAAAGGTGGATTTGCCAACGGAGGGGAACCCCACGAGTGATATCCGCGCATCGCCGCTCTTGCTGACATCGAAGCCGGCACCGCCGCCGCTGCCACCGGCCCCGGGGCCTGGCTCTAACAATTGGGCACGCAGACGGGCGAGTTTTCTTGTGTGGTTTCAGTTTGTTGTGCTGGACATCAATGGAAGCGTATGGGCTGTGAGAGATACACGTACCCTTTCAGTAGGCCGAGGTGATATTCTTGAACGTGTTAATACTGGTATGTCATTTGCTTCTGGCAAGGAGCCATACCTGTGGCTTTGTTTTCTAGATCGAAAGTCAGTTCCTGTTGTCATTGAGCTGATAACAATTTTCTGGGACGTCTAGAAGTTGCCAATTTGGGCATGATTGGCTGTGCTAAAGGTTGCCTTGATGTCTTCTTTTCCAACAGTTCACTCACTTTGCGTCCTTCTCATCTCATCCTCGATCCTTGGCCATGTCAGTATTGTTTTGCGTCGGCTTTGTTTTACATGGGCAACCAACTCTTTGATTTTTTCTGTTATGAGGACCATCTCTTCTGCCGCTTATTTAGAGACGGCCTGCCGTCTTTACACGCGTCTGGAGATGATGCGGTACATAAATCGTTTGTTTCTTGTGCCAATTGCATGAAATCGGGGTCGCGCAAGTTGATTTCTAGTGGGCAGAATCGATGTCGCGGGGCAGATAGATGCCACTGAGTGGCTTCACCGCCTGCAGTTTTCGATCAGATTCTTTCCCATCCATCACATGACGCGCTGGAGCTACCGGCGCTAGTGGTTAAACCTGGAAGGCAAGCGTCACCTGCAGCCTCATAGTTGGAGAACAAAAAAAAAAAAGAGGCACCAGAGTGAGCTTGCCCACCTCTTCGCCCCTGCAATCCGAAATCATGGTAGATCAACAAGAGGAGGGGATATCACAGCCTCCCAGCGCACCAGAAGATGTCACGACAGTAGCGACGCAAGAGAAGAAGAAGGTCGTCAAGAAGTTGGTTCGCAGGAAGAAGCAACCAGCGCGAGTTCAGGTAGAGCCCGGTCAATTCAACTCAGATCCGCCTCCTCAGACCGGTACGGTTTGGAACATTTGGCACCTGAAATGGGCGGGAGGAGATCGAGAGGCCTATCGGCAAAGGAAAGCCGAACATCGTTGCAACATTGCCAGAGACAGCGGGTACACGACGGCGGATAACATCCGGGGCAGCTTCTTCTGCCTGCGATTTGCGCATGGCGTGTGCCCCCTTGGACGGGACTGCACCAATCTGCACAGGTTACCGGGGAAATTCGACTTGTTCAACCCAAATGTCGATTGCTTTGGGAGAGACAAGTTTAGTGACTACAGAGATGATATGGGCGGCGTGGGCAGCTTTATGCGCACCAACAGAACCATCTACGTCGGTCGCATTCATGTGACGGACGACATCGAAGAGGTTGTGGCGCGCCATTTTGCGGAATGGGGACCAATAGAAAGAAGTATGTGTTATCATCTCGCAAAGACGGTTGTGCGAGGCATCGAGTACTAACATGTGTTCAGTTCGCGTTCTTAACAGCCAGGGAGTTGCCTTCATCACGTATACCAATGAAGCCAACGCGCAGTTCGCCAGAGAGGCCATGGCCCACCAGTCACTCGATCATTCCGAAGACGACGAGGGTCTTAATGTGCGATGGGCCAAACCAGATCCAAATCCGATGGCCCAGGCACGAGAAGCCCGGCGAATCGAAGAACAGGCCGCAGAGGCCATCCGCAGGGCTCTTCCTGCCGAATTTGTGGCAGAGATCGAAGGCAAAGATCCCGAGGCTAGGAAGCGAAGGCGGATAGAGAGCAGTTATGGCCTGGAAGGGTATGAAGCGCCCGATGAGGTGCACTTTGCGCGTGGCAAGAATGCCGTCAACCCCTTGGGGCGAGAAGGCTTCGAGGTGGAACATCAAGACCCTCCCATGATCACGGATGGTACGACGGATGAACAAGCGCCGGATGCGCCAGCGCCAGTCGAGAGTGGTGGCATTTTCTCGAGCAGCACCTTGGCCGCTGTCAGCAAGGCCAAGGTAGCTGTGGCGCAGAAACCCAGGACGGCGGCTCCAGCAGGCGCGCTCGTGTCTTACGAGAGCGATAGTGACGACTAGGTGGCATGTTCTCTCCCCTGTTTCTGGGGAAGGGTAGGGTTTAATGAAAAGAAACGACATGTGACATGTTACTCGGCTGTATTCCTACCTACCGCAATGATACCACGCCATGCGGCCAACTTATGCCAGCTATCTCTTTCTCAGCTGTTGAAAATCCTCGAATACAGCATCTCGTGTCGGCCAATCCACAGATCCATCACAGGAACACTCTGCCCAGCCAGCTCGACGGGCGTCTCCCACTCCCTAGCAATAAGGGCAGCAATCATCGCTTGCACCTCTTCGCCCGCCAGGACTTTTTGTGCCTGGTACGGCCCGAACATGCTTGCCCTCACAGCCGCCGACACCAACGCCTTGACATGCCCCATCATGTACACATACGCCGTCTGCCGCAGCGTCAGCCCAACAACAGCGCAAACAACGCCAAACAACGGCGCCAAATGCGCCGACACAGCCGGCAGGCCCCGGCCCAGCTCCGATGCAGGCTTCCCCCTTAACAAGGCGCCAAACTCGCGCAAGACGGCGAGGTCCGCGTCTGCGGCGAGCGTGCTGCGAAACGAGCGCTCCCAGATAGATAAGAGGGCCCGGCCCTGTGCCACGCTCGCTCTGCGACCGACGACGCAAACGACAGCAGCGTCCAGCTGATCGTCCAGACTGATCAGCGAGGACGGATCCCGATGCGCCTGCACAACAAACGGCAGCGTGGTGGCAGCGAAGGAAGAAAGCGACAGCGGCAGGAACGACGAGAAGCTAGCTCGGCTGGATGAGTGCGCGAGATAAGACTCCAAGCCGCTGCTGAATGCGAATGAGCCGATGGGTAGCTGCGAATCGGACAGGAGAAGTAGATAGTGGCTGGGTGAGTGCATGAGCGCTGAGCGTTGGGCGTTAGTTTGCGCGTGCAGCTTTACTTTGGACGGGGATGGCTTTGCGTACATGGTATTGAGGGCCTCGGCGCATCCGAGGATCGCGTCTGGTTTAATTGCAGTTTTGCTGCAGCAAGACGCTGCTCCAAATGGTCGATCTCATCTTCAAGTGCCTCTTGTGACGATGCCGCAACGGGATGCTGCGGATTCATTGATGACGAGGGGGCCATGCGAGGTGCAAGGGGCCAGGTGGGGGGGAGCAAAGGGGAAGTGAAGAGAGCATGTTGCAAGTCGGCGCGGTTGAGTGAGGCGCCAGTCAGATGACCACGGGACGCCGAGCTTCATCACGAAAGACCACATCTCAATCATTCGAATTCGTGACGTGCTGTGAAAGTAAAAAAATATAAGTCTGTGGTAGCTCCCCGTGTCCAATCCAATCCAAAAACACCATGCTGAACCCAAATCCAACGCCCAGTTTCTAGATACAAGAATACAACAAGTGCGAGTAGAAGGCAGAGTCGCTATTGTGCTGCGTGAGCTATGGTTGTACATTTTCCTTGTTGTCCCTTTCGTAATTGGCTTCTCGGCTTCGGAGCAGCTTCTTTTCAGCCATGCGCTTCTCGATCCTGGCGAGCGCCGCTGCTCGTCTCTCGGGCGGCAAGGTGCCCATTGACGCATTCCTAGTTGAGGGACCGTTCGCTTCTGGCCCTGCCAGGCGTGCAAACATATCAGAAAGGACATCTCCTGACTCTTTCACATCGACGTTTCTTTTTCTGCCGCCGCGACTTCTGTTGCCCACCAAGTGTGGCCCTTGTAGTGCCGTGTCGTTCTGGGCTTTCTCTGCGGCCTTCTTCGAGTCTTCTTGTAGGTCGTCGCGAGCCCTGGGTGATTGGGGGGCGAACGACTGACGCGTAGGCGTGTCTTGAGTCCGTCGCTGTGCTGGTTCGCGCCCAATTTGAGCATGCACTGCTGCGATGCCGGCATCGTCCTTGAACTGTTGCCGCAGGCTGCGTGGCGGCGCGGTGCCGTGTTTGCCCAGGTCCAGAGTTTCATCGTCCAAGATATGGCGCCCATATTCTTGACTCGTCTTTCGAGTCTGCTTGTCTGTTATTGACCGCTTCACAACTCCATCATCGGAAGCATGGGAATGCCGGTCGTTGGACTGTCCCTGATTCGAGCCAAGAGACTTCAGCGCCTTGATCTCTTTCTTCAGCTCAGCTATTTTGCTGTGTGCGCGGCCCAGCACTGCTTTTGTTTCCGCATCATGGTCGTCATGGTTTTTCCTCAAGGTTTCACAGTCGCTCTGCAGTTGTCGAATTAGTGTGTCCTTCTGTCTCGATTCCTCCTTGGCCGCCTTGAGTAGAATACGTAGCTCCTGAGCTCTCGGTCCATTGACTGCCCGTGCCTCTTCCTTTTCGTTGACTGCCAACTTGAGCTCCGTCTTCTTCAGTTTCATTTTAAGATCAAACACTTCATCCCGTAATGAAGCCATCTCTTTGAGCTGGGATTGCGCTCGTCGAAGCTCTCGGCGGGTCTCAGTAAGAGCTCTCTGCGTTACCGAGGTAGAGGGCGTGGAGATGAATCGCCGGCGCGGTGTTTCCGAGCCGGTCGCGTGCTCTCTTTGTCTTTGTAATTCTTGCATCTGACTCTCGAGTTCCTGCACACGTTGGCGATACTGGCCAGCAAGTGCTGACTGTTCGTCAAGCTTCCTCAGCAGTTCTGTTGGGTCTTCGCCTGATATCTGCCGATGTTGTCTGATTTGCGATGCGTTATCCGCAATCCTCTTCTCCATCTCCGCAACCCGCTGTTGTTCATCGCGGAGCCTCCCGGCAAGCTGAATCGCCTCGGCGTCCTTTTGCTGTGCGTAAGATTTTGCAAGTTGCTTATACTTGAGCAATTTCTCCATCTCAGCCCTTGCTTCCTGGTGATACTTGAGGAACTCCTCTTTCCAGTATCGACCAGATTGCGAGTGAGGCTCATTGAGGTCTGTTGTAATATCATGTGCGCTGCCTTCATCCTCCTCATCCTCCTCCTCCTCTTCCCATTCATCCTCGGATGTCATGTTCGCTTTTGTGGCGGCGGTTGGACGTGATTCGCTGCTTGCCGCGGCATCTTTTCCCGCGGTCTCGTCCAATTCACAGACTCGGTCCAGATCAGTGGAAAACCCGTTGAGGACGCCGCGACCGAACGAAACGCGTTTTCTCTTGGATGCTGCGGTGCCTGGCGTGAGAAGAATGCCGTGTGGTTTTGTGGGCGTCTCGGACAGCCTCGTGACCTTGGGCGGCGGCGGCGCTGCCTTTGATCCCATTGAAGTTGTTCGCGTTTCTTTCGCCGGCTTCTGGGTCAGCATTTTCTTTCGCGTGACACGATGGTCGTCGTATGTTTTCGCTGGAGTGCCGAATAACGCGCTCTTCAATGCTCTGGCAGCAAATACGGGTGCAGGAGTGTCCGGCTGGTCGATCTGGGTTGTGTCTAGAAGTCGCCAAGAATAAGAAAACCTTGTTGAAGCGAGGAATCTTCAGCTGTTCTGGCTCACCTTCGTCTCCGAGGTCTGGCGCGTTTTCGCCGCGCCTCAACATCCAGCCAAGCATGTTGACACCGATGACCAGGGAGCTCAAGATAATGATGGTCTTGGTTGTGGGCGCGCGAACATGGAACCATTACTCGGAATGGCAGGTTTGCTCGTGACTAAACATTTGCGTGTGTCGCATGAAAATATCGGTCATGCTGACGATGGTCCAATATCGCGATGCTGGTTAAAAGGTTGCGCTTGTTTACGTCAAAAGCTGTCCCGTGTAAGTACTTAAGTGGTGGGGCGTGGCTGGCTGGCTAACCCAGTTGCATGGCGGGCCTTCCTTCTATTAGCACAGGCAGGCCTGCACCCAAGAGTCCACCCAGTCGGTCACTGAATCCAGCGCGACTGTCCCGTGACAGATCTTGCGGCTCAATTCCTTACCCCCGCCACAGATTAACTTTGCAGTCGCCGACTCTTCGGCCCATTGTCCGGCGGGAGTGTAGTGTCAAGGCCTGTGGGCGACGCAACGTTTGGCCTGCACTGGACCTGGCCGACAGGGCTGTGTATAAGCAGTATTCTGCTTCAAAGACAAACAGATACATACCCCGCGGTGGGGATGAAAGAGCACGCGTGTTGGCGTTAGCTTAGCGCTTGTCCTTCCAAAACGCCCCTCCCTTAGGCCCTATCCCAAATCTATAGGTCATTTGCTAGTTTTTGGATTCATTTGGCTTCGTTGAGTCACACAAATCCTTGCGCCATCTTCGTCTTCAACAATGTCTTCTTCTCCGTAAAGCGTCACAGCCTCGGCTGTGACTCTAAATTGGATTCCACGCGATCATGGCGTGGCAGCCATCTGAAGCAAGGAAGGGAGATGCCACCAAGCAAGCCATCGGCAATGATACGAGTTTCCCAGGCCTCAAGCCTTCCGCGCCGGATGCTGGCCCGAGGTCATGGTACGAGGAACTGCAAGAGAATGAGCTGCTGGCCCTCGAAGCTATATATGGGAACGATTTTGTCAAGCATGCGGTCACTCATAGCGCCTGGCAGGTAGGTTCTACTGAAGTCTCTGCACCTCTTGTCGGGTTCTCATACCCTGCTTCTTTCGCGAACGAAGCTCACAGCCTTCGCAGAAGACTGAGCCTTCGTTTGATGTGCGAATCAGGTCATCCACTGATCCAGATTTCGCTATTACCGTCGGCTTCGTCATGACAGCCACCTATCCCAAGACCCCACCGTTACTGACCGTCAAAGACTCTGACGGTCTACATGAAGCAGTAAGGTACAAAATTCTGAGATTCGTTGAGACCAAGCCTAGAATATTTGCCAAGGATGAGCTGGAGATGGTCGACAGAATTGTGGAAGGCATTCGTGACATATTGGAAGATGCTGCGCAAGTGGAGGCATCAGGAAAACAACTTCCTTCCTTGGAAGAGGAACGGGAGCAGCACGAAGCCGAGCTGGTGGCAGTGGCGCTACAGCAAAAGGAAGCAGATGAGCGCAAAAAATTAGAAGACACCAAAGAGGAAGAAAGGGTCATGTCGGAGATGCTTCGGCAACAGATCGAGCGCCAAAGACAAAAGGCCAAAGAATCCAGAATCAAGAGTAGACCCAAGGAATTGCAGGGGAGGCATAGCGAGGCGTCCACGGCTAACAGAGAGCCCATCGATTTTGACCAAACCTGCCAAATGACCGACAAGGAGGGAAATACCCTCTCCTTCAGATCAGTCGCAGGCAAATGTGACATGAGAGAAGGCAAAGTCACTATGGTCTACGCCGTTCGGCCTTTGTTGGAAGACGGGCAAGCCTCGCAGACTCTGGCATTGAAGGAGGCAACGTTGCGCGCTGGAGGCAGGGAGACGAAAGACTTCAAGAAGCAACTGCAACTCATCGAGTCACGCCTTCAGGATCTCAAGTCAGCCAAGCGAGTTCACCATCGTCATCTCGCCGACGTTTTAGACTTCAAGATTGAAAGCGCCTCGATTTTTGACGCTGCCATGTCGAATACTTGGACATTGAGAATCCTCATGCCCATGGCAGATAAGGGATCACTCGAAGAGCTGCTCGAGCTGGCGGGCCATCTCGAAGTCGGGAAAATTCGATCCTGGACGAGAGATTTGCTTGATGCTCTGAATTTTCTACATAACCGGAACATCGCACATCAAGACATCCACCCCGGCAATATCTTGTTATTTAGAGAACCCACGGGCGAGATAGTTCCTCGAATCTCCGATGGTTGGTTTCAACGAGAGATTCACAACGCGAGTGTTACAAAACCCGAGCTTCCTGGCCTGAAGTCTGCCAATTCGGCGTACTGGCTACCTCCTGAAATTGCCGGACAATCCAAGCCCCAATATACGTTCAAGACTGATATCTGGGAATTTGGGGTCGTATTTGTCCAAATGATTTTCGGACTGAAGGTTTTGCAGAAATACTCATCGCCGAGAAATCTCATGGACTCGCTCACATTGTCACAATCGCTGCACGAGCTTGTCAGTCGATTTTTTAAAGATGATAAGCAGAAGCGCCCGCGGCCATTTGAGCTCGGTTCGAGCGAGTTCCTTGCCACAGACGCGCCAATATTTTTCGACGATTCTCCCGACGTATCGTCGACAGTACCATCGTCGTCAGCCATGCACGCACTTCCCCGGAGACTCAGACGCGAATCCATGAACCGAGGGGCAGTCATATCACGCTACACAGAAGACTTCGTGGAAGAGGGCCGCCTCGGCAAAGGGGGTTTTGGTGAGGTTGTCAAAGCGCGTAAAAAGCTCGATGGCCAAATCTATGCCATCAAGAAGATTACTCAGCACTCGCAGGCTAGTCTCACCGAAATCTTGAAAGAAGTTCGTTTGCTCTCTCAGTTAAGCCATCCAGCCGTCGTGCGCTATTACAACACTTGGGTAGAGGAAATAGTCGGCGCGCCGGACACACAGAGCGACAATTCTATAGATGGGGACACCGAAGAAAGTCGAGAGACAAAATCCGGAGACATCGACATCCAATTTACTACCAGCACTGGCGGACTTGATTTCATGTCGTCGAATGCAGCCGTCGAATTTGGATATGACGACGACAGTGACGACGACGACAGTGACACCGACGACAATTCCGATGACGATACAACCAGTGTTGACGAGGCTGTAGCAGTTCATGCCACTAACACTGAGCAGGAGTCGCATATGAGGCGTGCGCGGCTAAGACGACCATATCGGACAGTTCTGTACATCTCAATGGAGTACTGTGAGAAGCGGGTAGGTGTGTTACGCTCGTTCAGTGCTGTTTTCTTTAACTGAACGATTCTCAGACACTTCGTGATTTGATATCCCGTGGATTGTATAAGAATAATCCGGAAATCTGGAGGCTTTTCCGGCAAATTCTTGAAGGATTGAGCCATATACATGGTTTGAGCATCGTACATCGCGATTTGAAACCGGAAAATATCTTCATCAGCAGTACGATTGACGGCGTTGACAATGTCAAAATTGGCGACTTTGGTCTGGCAACAAGTGGTCAATTTTCCATCGATAGGGTCGCGACAAACAACTTCGAAACAGATGACATGACCCGGAGCATCGGCACCGCATACTACTCAGCGCCGGAGGTCCGATCAGCCTCAAACGGCATGTACAGTACAAAGGTCGACGTAAGTCACTGCCAGATCCGAACCTCAAAATATATCAGAGTACTCAAATGCTCACTGCCTCCCAGATGTACTCTTTGGGCATCATGTTCTTCGAAATGTGTTATCAGCCGATGCTTGGCATGCAGAAAGCGGATGTTATTGGCCAATTGAGGAGGATTCAACCTCTCTTGCCGTCAGACTTCAGGCCTAATGAGAAGACGAAAACTGAAATCATTTTGTCACTCGTCAGTCACAACCCGAAGGAACGGCCGTCCAGTGCCGAACTCCTGAACAGTGGCAAGCTTCCCGTCCAGATGGAGAGTGAGACCATTCGACGAACATTGGCAGGTTTGGCTGACCCGAGCTCTCCGTATTATGGAAAGATGCTGTCCACTCTATTTTCACGTCCCGTAGACGCCGCTAAGGACTTCGCATGGGACATGTTTGCTTCGTCATCCAACACTGTCGAGCTTTTAAATCGTGGGCTGGTGAGAGATGTCCTCGTGTCTATCTTCAGACGTCACGGGGCACTAGAAATGCGCCGCAGCTCGCTGTACCCTCGATCGACGCATTACGGTGACAACGTTGTACAATTGCTTGACCCCAATGGTACCGTTCTGCAGCTCCCCTACGATCTCACAATGGGGAACGCGAGGATGATAGCTAAACAATCGTCTGGTCCGATGCTTCAGCGCTCCTTTTCCTTCGGCAGCGTATTCCGCGACAAGCAGGACACCGGACAGCCCACCATGTTTGGGGAGGTCGACTTTGACATCGTGACGACTGACACGCTCGACCTCGCTCTCAAGGAGGCTGAGGTGTTGAAGGTCATCGACGAGATCATCAACGCTTTCCCGTCTCTCTTACAAACACAGATGTGTTTCCAGGTGGGACATTCAGATCTCTTACAACTCATTTTCGAGCACTGTGGGATAGACCAAGCCTGTAGGCGGCCCGCAGCGGACGTTCTGAGCAAGCTCAACATTCACAACCATACCTGGCAGAAGGTGAAATTAGAACTTCGGTCTCCTGCTGTTGGTCTTTCTGCAACCAGTGTAGACGAGCTGCAGAAATTCGATTTCCGAGGTACTTTGCGCCTCGAAATACTCTTGTCGACTCATATTAACGTGCTGCAGATACTCCAAACAGAGCATTCACAAAGCTCAAGATGCTATTTGAAGATGGCGACCTGTATCAAAGGGCCTCTTCGACGATGGCGCACCTCAAAGAAGTCGCAGAATATGCCAAACGCTTTGGCATTGGAACCAAATTCTATATCAACCCGCTCAGCAGTATCAGGGAGAGCTTCTACATCGGGGGCATCCTCTTCTCGTGCATCTACGATAAGAAGGTCAAAGAAGTCTTTGCAGCCGGTGGACGATATGACCATCTTGTTAAAGAGCAGCGTCCGAAAACTGGCGGTAGTTACAAGGAGAGCCATGCCGTAGGCTTCAATTTGGCATGGGAACGTCTGGCTCGCACACCCAAAGCAGGCACGAAAGCTGCTTCGAAGAGGCAAGACACAGACCTCGGCACAATACTTGCCGAGAAGAGGGTACGTCGACACTAGACAATTGAGTTCCTTTCTAAAATTTTGGCGTCTCTGACATAGCAAGCATAGTGCGACGTCCTGGTAGCCTCGTTCGACGTGGGTATTCTGCGATCCACGGGCATCGAGATTCTTCAGCTGCTCTGGAATCACGACGTCAGCGCGGAACTAGCCAAAGACGCCAGATCGCCAGAAGACCTTTTGTCCAAACATCGCGACGAAAGCTATTCCTGGGTCATTGTGGTCAAACCGGAGTCGATGCTCAAAGTCAAGACAATGAATCGAAAGGACGTGCCGGACGTCGACTTGCCTTTGTCACAACTCATATCCTGGCTTCGACCTGAGCTCAAAGAAAGAGACGCCCGTGCTATTTCCAAGCTACGAGGCAGCGCAAATCACCACATCGATTCCACGGGATCCCACAGCACTGAACGACTGCCCGAGCAAGATGTCAAGATTCTTGTGGCTGGTACGAAAAGCAAGAAGTTCAACCGCCGCCAAGTCGTGGAACAAGCTCAGACCAGCGCCGCCAGCTTGGTGAAGTCTTTCTTGCGCGGACCCATCTTGGCGATCGAGACCACAGATCAAGTCATGGACTTGATTCGAGCGACAAGCTTGTCAGACCATGAGAGCTGGAGAAAGGTAGAGCACGCAGTGACCATGACGGAGAGGAAATACATACGTGAGCTTCACGGACAGCTCGAGGCATGTCGGGCGGGACAGGAGATGAACGGCGACTCCGACCACGCTTTCGTCTACAACTTCCGGACGGGCACATGTGTGTATTATGAGCTCAGAGGTTGAGCCGATGGGTCGGCGCATCATAAGACCCGTGGGGTTGATGATCATCAGTAGTAGTAATACTAGCCGACTGGAGACATTAGTCAAAGGGAAATGATCAGATCACTGAGTAGACAAATGGGTTAAAACGCGATGCTCGTGAAAAGAGGGACGCGCCGCTTGCTACGCCAACAACTTGAATATTGGCGACATCAACGACAGACCGTACTCAACGCTTTCATGTATGTCCTGTATCAATGCTGGCTCCCGCACGATGTTGCGCGTCAGACGGGAGACATCTGGCCCAACTGGAAGACCTCGCCGTCCTGACAGGCAACCTAGAGCGCACGACTATGCTGACCGGGACTCAACAGTAGGCCCAAGCACAACGAAAGCACGGACCATTTGTGCGCGATACATGAAAGGCAATATCTTTTCACTCCAGCGCGAGCTCTCTATCGTCTTTTATTTTCAACTCTATCTTGGCGGTCCTGTTGTTTGAATCTGCAATGTGGCCTCTGGCTTACAAAACAGTCTTTTCAATCATCTCAATCTGATACTTCTCCTTGAGCTCCTTCATGATGGGAGTGTTGATCTTGGCAGTCATCGGGGCCAAGACGCCCTTCTCAGACAAGGTGCCGTTCAAGACCTGCTTGACGGCGACAGCGCACGGCACTCCGACAAGACGGGCCATGCTCGAATAGCCCTCAGGATCACCATAGTCGACCAGAGTTGAGGTGCGGGTCTCACGCGATCCATCTTTGTGCTCAATCTCGAACTTGTGTTGGAGCATCACCATGTCGCGCTCTCCCTTCTCGTACTGCATCTTCTTTTCCAGGGAGGCACAGAGGGTGTCGAGAGGATTGCCGCGAGGGGTGATCTTGTCGTCGGAAAAGATGCCTATCCAGCGAAGGCCTGAGAGGATGCGATCGCGGTCCTCCGATGAGTCAAACTCGGACTTGGATACAATCACGGCCTCGAGGTCCTTTGCGGATGATGAAGAGGCACCAAGAACCGCTTTCGTCGCCTCTTTCCACGAGACAGGGGTGTTGAGGGTATCAATAGGGGTTTCCTCGAGGAAGCCAGTCTGGACGAGAACCCTGATGAACTGGGGAAAGCCCTGGTACCTCAAGGTACCACGAATGATGGTCTCGGCCTCGGGGATGCTGTACCGCTCCTTATATGGCGTGGAGTCACGATTTGGATAGGCGACAAAGGCATAGCCGGGCATGATGAAATACGGCTTGGCCGTGCCCATCAGATCTTTCGATGCAATGTCGACGATCTTGCCCCCTTGGTAGACCTTGGCAGCGTTGCGCAGCGCAAGCAGAACTCCGCGAGACGACCAGGAGAACTTGTAGCCCAATGGATTGTCTGAAGCCTCGGGAGCACTGCGTCAAACGTCAGCTAAATCATCGCAACCAAACTTGCAGGTGGAGCTGAGCAGAATCATACGGCTGTTCACTGAGGTTAGCTTCGGATGGCCTGCAACAACGTCAGCGGGAAGTTCGACTTACTAAACCTCCACAGTAGCTGAGGAAAGAGAGAATCTTGCCGCCAGCCTGGTGAACCTCGTCGATGGTCTTGACAGCATCTAAGTAGTGGTCAGCTTTCATGAAGAACACTTGAGGATCGAATGAGAAGACGTACAGAGGTGGTCGATACCGGGATCTGGCCGATAAGAACGTTGGCATTAGTTTGAGTGCAAAAAGAAGTGCGAAGAGCGCAAAGAGTTTTTTAATTACCAAGACCGATCTCGTTCATGACAGTAATCCCAGCATCCTTGCATTGCTGGTCCAGTTCCTTCATGGCCGGAGAAACGTAGCTCGTGGTCACAACATTCTTCTTTTTTCTAATGGCCGATTTGATGACGGCGGCGTGGAAAGTATAGGGAATCAAGCTGATGACCAGATCGTGTTTGGCAACTTCGGCATCGAGGGCCTCTTCGTCGGAGACGTTCAGCGAGATCGGCGTGGCGTTTTTGACGCCAGCGGAAAGAGCTTTGGCGGAATCGAGAGTCCTGCAGGCTACATTCGAACTCGATCAGCCTGCAAGATGCCCCAGTAGCTAGGCTGATAAACATAGGAATTGGCCGCGCTTCTATTTCCTTGATCCCTGCTACTTCTTTCTTTCTTTTTCTGCTTCTCGGGCATTCTTCTTTGCCTGCTCTTTCTTCGCTAAGGTGTGGGAGAGCGATAGGGAAGGGCCGGCAGCTGGTGACGTACCGACAGTGACGGGAATCCCGGCTTCAGTCAGAATATCGAGGGTTGGCCCTGACAGCCCATTGTCAGCTACTTGGTGATCTTGCAATCAACTGCGGATGCGGAACAGTCTCACGAGTGACAAAGCCCGCGCCGAGCATCAGAACAGATCTGTGCGCGTACATTTCGTCAGCCGCCAAAGGACAGAAGACACCCCACCATCTACCCCTCATTCCTGTACATCGACAAAACGTACTGTTGTCCCATGGTGACGAGCCAGAAGTTGATGTCGAAAGCGACAAGACGGTTCAACAGTTGCGTGAGTGTGCAGTAGCGACAATCGCAATTGCGTGTGTATGCGAAGAAAAGATGGAAGACCGATGGTATCTCTCGGCCTGCTTCGTCTATCGGTATATTTTCGTACGTTCCGGAGGCTGATGGGCGTAGCGAACAGGGTCTCTCAATCGAGTAAACGTCCAGTCACGTTGTGTTTGAAGGCAATGGGTTGCACGGTGTAGATATAAGTGTAAATCAAGGCCGCGCTTCGAAGAAAAATTGTTCAACGTGGGAGGCGCCTACTACTTTATCTTATGTAAGAAAGGCCCGTAACAACGTAATACGGTCCCTCCAGGTAATTCCGAGCCAAAATGTATGCGATGAGGCAGAGATGGGTCGGAATTACCTAGGACCCACCGTAGGTAGTTTGGCCAGGAGGGGCCGACAGATGATACTGTCACTGCCGGGCTGTGGTTGGGTCCCAGTCGTGCGCTATTCACGTGTGTGCAGAAAAAGGAGGGGCATTGGTCGGCCAGCCCGTCCATCCGGGGCCTCATGCCTCCTTCCCTGCCTTGTATCGTGGTCCGGCAAATGCCCCTTCGTAGAGCAGACGGTACTCGCTGTCACGTCTCTGCAGTTCGTGCCTCGAGATTGAGACGAAGCCGACCCTAGCCGTACAGGCTATCTACGAACGAAGGATCAACACTACCGACGCCGCTCTGTTCGCGCAACAAAGAACCTGATGCTTATGACCTCAAAGGACTTTTCCCCATCATATCAACAAATTTCATCGAGTTGGATCCTCGGCGACAAAGACTTTTCATCCACCTTGAACGACCATTTGCCATCCACCACGCACTCCCCTCCGGTAAATACATAGATCACGATGGCTCAAAAGCGACTGATGCAGGAGCTACAAACACTACAAAAGGAGAAGTGGGTTCACGTCGAGGTAATTTGAGCTCCTCTCTACTCGTTTGCACATTTGCATGGCACTAAAAACTCGACAAGACAGATGAATCAAACATTCTTCGGTGGGAAGTCGGCCTTTGGGTCGTGAACCCAGATAGCATTTGGTTTGGCGCCTATCTTCGGGTGTGGTGATCCCCTCATATTTGAAGTTCAGCCAAGATCGCAAGTCGCTAATGTGCTATGGCCTAGGCAAACATGCAGTTTCCCATTGAGTACCCGTACCAACCACCCAGCTTTAAATTTCTCACCAAAAACATCTGCCACCCCAACGTCTACACAAATGGCGCTTTGTGTATATCCATACTGCACAAGCCAGGCGATGATGAACAATCAGGCGAATCCGCCAGCGAGAGATGGAACGTACTGCACGGCGTTGAGTCGGTTCTCCGTTCGGTGCTGTTACTAATGGACGATCCCGAAATCAATTCACCTGCAAACGTCGATGCTAGTGTGCTTTATCGCGATCAACGCCCCCTCTACGACTCGATGGCGAAAGAAGTCGTGACTGAATCGCGAAAAGGCATACCCGACGGTCTGGAGATGCCTACGTCAGATGAACTGGTTCCCGCCCCCGTCAGAGCCGCCGAAGATGACACGGACTTCTGGAATGTCACCGACGAGGAGCCGGACTTTGGAGGCAGTGATAGTGACGAAGACACTGGCGACTATGAGGAGGAGGAAGGGGAAGAGGACGATGATGACGAAGACGAAGACGATGAAGCGGTAAACAAAGCAAACCATTGAGCGACACTGTGCATCGATGGGAGGCAGATCCGTTTTGTAAGTTGAAGTAGTTGGTTTTTGCAGCATAGCGGGACCGAGTCAGGGGCACTTCCGTGGCCATCCCTTCGCATGAGGCGTTTCGTTATCTCCTTGAGGCCCAAGGGGCGTAAGAATGTATCTGGGCTGGTTCAGTCAATAAAGTCAATTGCCAAAGAGGCACTTCTTGTGCCTGTCGCGACATATGGTTGAGCGTAGCAAAACAGAGCAGCGTCTTTGTGTTTATAATTCATTTTGATGAGTCTGAGGTTTTCTCCGTACCATACGCGAGAGTGGTTATTGAAAGAAAATGTCTCCCGAGCATTAGGAAAGCAGCGTTGCGCTGTGGTCTTGTCATCTCCTTGGGGAATCTCTCAGTCAAGCCGTTGCTGGAGAAAAAAGAGGATACATAAGAAGAACACTGTTGTAGTGATAACACAATTATTATGTACTTTATTTAGCGAGAACTGGTACATTGAGTATCTGATTGAATGGGATGCAGTGGGCTGCCGGTAATTCCGGCATAATGAATGCGCAATTACGATGCGCATTAAACTTCTGTTATTATAATTCTTCAAACCGCTAGAGCATTTCAAGATAATTCTCTGGGAACCAAGATGTGTTTATATATGTAGAATTTTATAAGCTTCGTCAGACTGTAGTTTCTCCCAGGGTAAGTTGCAATGCCCACTGTGGCACTCCACGTTCATCTTAGGCAGGCGAACCCCGCAATTACTTGGCCATGCTCTGTCTTGAAGTGGGCAGTATGGAGCTACTGCCAGCCTGCTATTGCCAGGAGTGTCTGCTTACTGTGTGGCGGCTGACATAACCGAACCTCAAAGCTACCAAGTCAGAAGGCTTCTCAGGCAAACGATTTCGCCGCCAGGCGAGTGGCGCACTTCAAGGCTTGTTTTTGCTGATATTCTTATCTCATTCATTCGCTGGTTAAGCAGAGGGATACCCGTACCGCTGTCGCGGGCCGCCGAGATGGTGTCCAGGGCGCTGCCGCAGGCGCCATCGGAGGATGAGATCTCGCAAGTCATCGACTTCGCCAGTCTCAACTCCGGAGAGGATCGAGCCATGGTCATCCAGGCTCTAAAGGTGAGTCGCAGCTTATCTGTGATAGAGTGCGCGGACCGCGAAATCAACTGATCAGACTTGTGATTAAAGGACAACGGCAGGAACGTCGAGGCAGTGGTCATGCAATATTTCGATAATCCCGAATCGGTACGCAGTGTGAAGTCCACATCCCCTAGGATGCATTCTTCTCATAATTTCGACACAGTCGTAGCTGATATCTCGGTTCCAGTTCCGACAAAAGTTCACGCAGGTGTGGAACGACAACATGTTCTCCGCCGATCGAGATGGCTCAGCCAACCAGAACGGCGTTTGTACGTTGTTCACCCCGCCCCCATCTAGAGCAATGACTGAGTGCCAGCAGCGTTTCACATCGAAACTCTGGGCAGCGATGATGCTATTCAAGGTGTCACTCCGCCTCCAGATGCTTACAGACCTACTGCGCCTTCGCGACCACCGTCGAGATCGAACAATCGGTCGCCACTGAGGCCTATTGTAGACTGGGCTGCAAATGATGCTGCTGGTGCGTTGCCCCTAAGATCGTCAGATCCAAGATTATTCCGCGCTGTTCCTGCTAACCCGAACTGGTCTCATAAGCAAACGAAGAGCATTTACAGCGTGCTCTACGGGAGTCTGCGCAAGAAGCTGGTATTGGCCTGGCCCATGAAGATTCCGAAAATGTAAATCCACAGGCCTTATCGACACCAGTTTTTGGACCGGCAAATCGAGTCAACTACGATCCGGAAAATTGGGCCATGGTACCAAGCGCTCCGCTTGTAAAAAGCGCTCCAGCAATACCAATTGCCTCCGCGAGGAAACGATCACTCGGGGCACCAGCATTTTTGTGCCAAGACGGATCGAACATCGGCGTCCATGGGCTCGGAGGCCTGCTGACTGTCTTGCACGGGATTCCGTTGGCCAGGAACACACTGCTCAAAATGGGCACTCCTGCGACATCATACGGTTTTGACACGGAATGGTGGAGGGGTCAAGAAATCCTCCCTCCGCATGCGCTGGCACATTTGCAAGCTGGCGAGCTTCAATGGGAGCGACGAGAAAACTCGGCAGTCGAGGTGGAGGAAGAAATACATCGACTCATGGCCTTCCTAGACTCGACGGAACGCAGCTACGGGACTGCGGATGTCCTGACGAACCTCCTCGCCAGTCCTCAGGGAGGTCCGGAGGCGCATTTCTACGAGTTCATTAGGAACAAAGATGAATCGACACCCCTTCGCCATTCCGCGACCATTGTTCCAGTGTTTGATGATGCTGTGGAGGGAGAGGAGATACCACTTGGACTTCTAGAGATGAGCCATCAAGGCTACGAATGGCGTGGCGTCAAGACTTTGTACGAAGCGCTGGACCTCACGATGTGGAACGACGCTTTCATACGCGAGCTTGACAAGGATTCCAAGATGGCCATGTTCACGGGGATGGGTGAAGTACTGGCCATCAAAGTGGGGAAAGATGGACCGGAAACCTGCTTTGAAATCCCAGAAAAGCTCTATCTGGACAAGTATCAGTCTGCGCGCAAAGCCGAAGCCAGGCGCATATCCGTGGCTTGGTGTCAAGTTAAGGGCGCCGTCTCTAGGGTCGTTCAAGAAGAAGCAGAACTGTATGAGTGGCAGGACGATTTGGACAATCTCCGCTTTGACCGCAAGCAAATGATTCACAGGGCCAATACTCAGTGGCAAACATTTGGTAGATATTTGGACTCGCTTGGCCGGTTCCGTGAGATGGAGCAGTCGAATTTTGATACAAACAAGTATCCCGACTATCGCGCTGCGCCTTGTGTGCGAACAATGGAGGACGAGGTCAATCACGAAACTGTGGAGGATGTGATGAAGCTGACGGAGCGTATCGTTTCTGACATTGACGAGATAAGTTCGAGTATGTGCTTTGCTTTCTCCCGGCGCCTCGAATTGCTGCTAATGTGGCACCTGGGGAAAAGCTTTGCGCGCGCGCCTCGCTCAGTTGCAAACCAAGCAAAGGTTTCTCGGACGATTATTGACGCAGCCGAACAAGGCTGACAGGCCAAAGCCCATGACTTGCAAGGAGTTTATGTTGCGAGGCATCGTCACACCTTCGAACGTCACATACGTGTGTCAAAGGGCGCAGGGTGATTTGATTGAGATGGAAGCCGAGCCGCGACAGTCAGACCAGTGGTGGAGGCTGGCTTACGACTTTTACGAGGCTCAGCCTGTAAAAACAGAAGTACGATCACCGGCAAATCCGTCCTCAAATGCTCGCTAACTGATTGATCGCACGCAGAAAATCAGCCTAGACCGTGTGCTAGAGGATGTTTGGAAAGAGACCAAAACGCCTC
This sequence comes from Aschersonia sp. MBC 877, assembly GCA_030787035.1. Taxonomy (NCBI): domain Eukaryota; kingdom Fungi; phylum Ascomycota; class Sordariomycetes; order Hypocreales; family Clavicipitaceae; genus Aschersonia; species Aschersonia sp. MBC 877. The sequence goes on from JARJUA010000277.1 coordinate 75,430, forward strand.
TGATGGTCTACGCCACTCAAACTGCCATGAATGCCACACACGCACCATTACCGACGTCCTTGCAAAGCTTCGCTCGGGCGGATAACAAGGCATTCCAACAGGAAATTCTCCAAGAAGCGGCTTCTATCAATGAAAGCAAGACACCCGCGAGCCTGGCCGATCCCGTCTCGCCATTCAAGAGAAAACACCGAGCTGACAGTGCATGCTCGATGGACAGTAACCGCGCTTCTGTGGGAAGCGCAGGTGAACGCAATGGGTTTGATAATGCGATCGAAGATGGTGAATTTTTTTCACACCCCTTGACGGCCCCCAGTACACCCGTGGATATGGAGATGAGCATGCAGATGGGAGAGGCGCTGGAGACGACGAGGCAAGAAACGGCGGCTTGGGCCCCGTCGCCTGTGAGTGGTTTTCGAGTCGACCAAACGACATCTATGGAAGCTTCTCGAAAATTCGGTGGTTGGCAGGAGCGCGAGGGATGGTAATGGGAGGCTGGGTGTCTATTTTGCCTCCCAGGAACCCGGATCCGTTTCGCATTTCGCTCATTGTAGAAAAAGCGTATGCTTCGTATAATAGACGTCGCTTGCGTCGAAAGGAATAAAGTCAAGGTTAAGAGTCCGGTAAGCTGGACCCCAAAAACGTGGAACCTGACGCCCCATAAATCCTCAAGAAATCGCAGCCAGCAGACCAGCTCTTTCGCTCAATTGCGAACAAAGCAATTTGGAAGTCAAGGTTCCACAGGCACAAGCTGAACGAGGACAGCCTTCGAAAGACCTTGGACCTCAGCGCGCCTCTCTTGCAGGAATTGACAATCGCTTTGTCGAGCTGTCAGAAAACGTCACAAAGAGCTGTCCGCGCAGGCGCTTTGTGCTCCTGACGGTTGCGTCATCTTCCTCTGTTCTGCCCCCCACCCATAGCCCCGCCGACATCGAAGCTTCCACAATGTCCGATGCCCCAGATGGGCCTTCATGTTCGCACGCTCCACTGCCGCTCCCCCACTAGCAAGGACTAAAGACCCAACCAATTCTCAACCCATCATCCCACCGCTGATACTATCTCATGCGAACACCCAAGTGTATTCTCGCCAGCGATCATTTTCTGCGCTTAGCAAGACCCTTCTACCATTGATCCCATTGCGTCGTGCCATCTCTTCACCACCTTTACCTTTGAAAGCCTATTCGGACGGGCAGCGCGCTTCCAACTTCTCCAGCCAGCATTGTCAGCGATTGACAAACACTATGGTCAAGGAGACGAAGCTCTACGACACCTTGAGTGTGAAGCCCGAGGCTACTCAAGATGAGATAAAAAAGGGTTACAGGTATGTTGTCTTACCATCTGTCCAAATATACTTCGAGGTCATGCTGCTTCAGGCACCAAGTACCGATGTGGTACAGCAGGCATGTTACTCCATGCCTGATTGTAAACTACCTCATGCTCATGCCCTCGTGCCACGGATAATGACATACTAACACCCGGTGCACAGAAAAGCAGCTTTAAAATGGCATCCCGACAAAAACAAAGACAACCCAAACGCGGCAGAGAAATTCAAAGAATGCTCCCAAGCATATGAGATCTTATCAGATCCCGAGAAGCGAAAGGTTTACGATCAATACGGTCTCGAGTTCCTGTTGAGAGGTGGCGCTGCACCGCCTCCAGAGGGTTCAGCGGGTGGCTTCCCCGGCGGCGGAATGCCTGGCGGAGGTTTTGGCGGATTCGATTTTGGAAACAGCGGAGGGCCGGGCGGCCCCCGAACATTCCATTTTAGCAGCACAGGCGGAGGCCCCGGTTCTGGTTTCAGCTTCAATAATCCCGATGATATCTTTGCCGAATTCATGCGCCAGCAGAGGAGTGGCGGCATGGCTGGAGACGATGACTTTGGCAACTTATTCGCGTCGCTTGGCGGCGGGAGCGGCGGCTCTGGAGGGCATGGTCGCCCTGGCCCCACGAGGATGAGGCCGTCGGGCTTTGGGGAACAGAGACCGGGTTCGCCCGAAATCTCGACTGTTGACAGGCCGCTGCCTTTGACCTTGGAAGAACTTTTTAATGGAACCACCAAGAGGATGAAGATCAAGCGGAAGACATTTGACGAAAGCGGAAGACGCATACAGTCTGATCGGATCCTGGAAGTGCCCATCAAACCCGGTCTCAAGAAGGGCTCCAAAATCAAGTTCAGCGGCGTGGGCGATCAAGTCGAAGGCGGACGTCAAGATTTACAGTTCATAGTCGAAGAGGTAAGAAATGACTTATCATATATTGGACGCCGGTTCAACTCGGAGGCTAACAGTTTCGCAGAAAGAACACCCTCTATTCAAACGAGAAGACAACGACCTCGTCCATACGGTGACATTGGACCTCAAGGAAGCCCTGACTGGGTGGAAACGGACCTTGACCACTATCGACGGCAAACAGATTTCTCTTGATAAGAGTGGTCCGACGCAACCAGGAAGCGAGGACCGGTACCCAGGCTTAGGAATGCCTATATCGAGGAAGCCAGGCCAGAGGGGCGATTTTGTCATCAAATACAAGGTCAATTTTCCGTCCAGTCTGACTGCGGCACAGAAGCAAAAACTGCGAGAGACATTATGAAGAATGAAGAATGATATGGGGACGTCCTGGAAGGCATAGCGAGTGTGGGTTGATATTGCTACACGGCGTTTAGAACACCAATGTTTTCCTTTTGGCCTAGAAGTCCTGCTTATCTGATATTTTATGGGATTTTGTTGGGTGATGGAGGGATAATGCGCAAGCACAATTGAACGGGCTTCTACGGCGATGCCGCCGCATCAGTCAGGTGGATTGCAAGCCTTTTTCCAAAGCATATCGAATTTTGTTATGTCGACGAAAGTCACGGAGCAGCTCATGTAAATACCACGGCCAACCGATTCGATAACATAGCTTATAAATGCCATTTCAACATCGTTTTTGAGTTCAGAACAGGACTGGGACGGTAGCCAGTTCCGCCTCTCCAAATTGTGATCTTTTTGCATCAATTGGAATCGCCCTGGGGGTTTGGTCCTCGTAGCACGGCACACGGATTATGCGCCGAAGCAAACCTCTATCGGGCGGCAATCAGGCACTCACGGACTTGATGCGCGAGCAAAAGGGCGTGCGGTGGAAGCAAGGCGGTGCAGTGTGACAACGCAGAGTCGCTGCGTCGATGCCCGATTGCCAGGCGAGGGAAAACATTGGGATGAACGTGACATGCTTCGCGCAGCTGGCAGCTTAGCGGAGCGACCCGGTGCGCCACCGCTGGCTGGCCAACCAAAGGGAAGGAATGGGACCCAGTCCATGACGCGGACCCTGGGCAAACGGTGCAAAGATGGGCGAGTGGCGGGTTCATATTTGCACTGCGTGTACTTGTATTTTGGGCACTCTATGCATGGTGAGGGATTTCTTGTTGCAGGCTTGTGCATGGGTGGGCTGGGGTTGGAAGATTGTCGGGTCTGGGGAGGGGATGAGGTCCCCCCCTTGGGCCTTGAGTGACGCGGGGCTGGGGAGAGGGAGGGAGGAGGGGAAGGAGGCGTTTTCTCGGGCAGGAGCTGCCGACTCTTGGACAGTATTCCGTGGTAGAGTACGGAGTACGGAGTACTTATTTATTAGCTGCACATCTGTTGGTGAGCTGGGGGAAGGGGTGAATTTCTCCACCTTGTCTTCCCTTTTCCCACTTCTGGATCGAGAGCTGTCCCCGATATAGCCCATCTCGCGGAATTCCGTTTCGAGGGAGCTCTCCCAAAGTAACCTCAGATCATCACTTTGTTAACCCAAAGTATCCTTTTTTTTTCTTGCTGGTCAGCTACAGAAGGAAGATAGAAGAAACCTGCACTGAGATACAGCAACAATGGCCAAGGTAAGCTGACAAGAGAACCACCTCGACTGCATGCTGAAACGAACTGGGCGGAAGCAGATCAATACCCTCCTTTTCGACTGCGACAACACGCTCGTTCTCTCTGAGGAGCTCGCATTTGAAGCATGCGCCGACCTCATCAACCAGATCTGCGCGGAGCGCGGCATCAAAAAGACGTTTACCGGCGAATCCCTCATTGTCGAGTTCGTTGGCCAGAACTTTCGCGGCATGTTGACCACGCTGCAGAAGCAGGAGAACATCGACATCGCCCCCGACGACATGGAACGCTATGTCCGCATGGAGGAAGATGCCGTCATCGCCAAGCTCAAGGCCGCGCTGAAACCGTGCCCCGGGGTGGATGAGCAGCTCGAGAAGCTGGCCGCTTCGGGCGAGTACCTCCTCGCTGTTGTGTCGTCGTCTGCGCTGCGTCGTGTCAAGGCGTCGGTCGACAAGGTCGGACAGACCAAGTACTTCAAAGGTGATGACGGAAATGAATTGATCTACTCCGCCGCTACGAGTCTGGAAAAGCCGACAAGCAAGCCTGACCCGGCCATTTACCTGCATGCGCTGAAGGTGCTGGGCAAACAGGCAGAGGAGAGTGTGGCGATTGAGGACAGCAAGAGCGGCACGCTCAGCGCCACACGTGCCGGGATCAAGACCATTGGCTACGTTGGGCCGTATGCCGATGATAAGAAGGCCGAGATGGAAAAGGTGTTGAGGGACGCCGGAGCCGTGGTCATCATGCGCAGCTGGAGCGAGTTCCCTGCTGCTCTCGACAAAATCCAGTCCGGATCTGTCTAAACCAACTGTCCGAAGACTCTTGGGACTGCGTGTAGGCATCATGTTTTTTGGCAGGCGAGCCTAGCATATCCGTAGGCACGAAATGAATCCATTCGAGACCACCCTACACACATATGCCTCACCACTTCAGGTTGCCAGAAGTTCCATATCAGGTGTAGGAAAGGCAGTCGGGCAAGCCTCTCAGGTACTCACCCTGCAATGATAGGTGATGGGACTGTTCAAACCGCACACGAGGAGCCCCTAGGGCGAAGCAGAAATGTGGTGGGAGAAATGCTTCATACTCTGCATCCTGCACAGGCATCATTGTCTCGTCCAGTTCATCAAGAAGCTGTTGACGCTTTGTAACGTTTGCCGACTCGGGTTCGCGTGGGCATGAGCCGTCATGATGCTCGCCAACTTCACCTTGACCTGATGTTTTGTGAACGAGGCGCCCTCAGGCGGCGGGCGAAACCGACCGAGCTCGTCAAACAGGTAGCACGACATGGCGAGGGCCGCGCCGACGGACGCGTCGCGGCCAGACTCGCACGCCACAACCACCTCGGCCTGTGGCGAGGCGTGCCAGCATGCGGCGGCAAAGGCGCAAATATCGGGCAGGGCAAGCCTCAAGCCCTTGGCGCTTGCCTTGGTGTTCTTGCCGAGGCCGACCTCCATGTGAGTCTGGGAGCGAATCCATTCGTGCTTGGGCGTGGCTTTGGTGCTATCCAGTATGATGATGCACTCGTCGTCATGGTGCCTGGTGGGTGGTGCGGCGCATACGCTGATGAGACTGGTCAGTTGTGTCCTTGGTGTCGCAGCTGAGGCTCCGTGATCTGCTTTTTGGTGCTGTCGTATCACGAGATCAGCTATGAGGTCGGGCAGATGTTGCTCGTTCGCGGAGAGCAGCTGTGCCATGTTGTCCCAGAACAGGGGGGGCGTGAGGCCATGTGCCCAGTTTTCTGTGTCGTCCCCGGCTCCTTGGACGTAGGAATGCGCGTCATTGTTCCTAGACGAGGCGGTTAGACAGAAGACCGGTCGGTAGTCGTCGAACACGACCCCGGTGGCGGGCATGTTGGCCGAGTCCTGCGTGATCCAGTACGGACGAAGTGGCTTGGTGAGCACGGGCAGGGCGAGGTTCAGGCCGCGCAATGAAGAGACGAAAGAGGGCAGGAGGGCTGTGACCTGGGCGTGTGTCGTTGCGAGGAGATGCGGAGGGAGGAACAACTTGGTCTCGAGACCGAGGATGGCGGTATTCAACACAGCGCACCATATGGGTATGGTGGTCGAGAGGGCGTCAGGCATGCCTGCGTCCAAGGGAACAGCACCAGTCAGCACAAGCGCGATAGTCTACTCGAAGGACAGTGAGTGGAGGAAAGAGGAGAGGGCGCTCATCTTCACATCCCGGTCAATTCAAAGCCCAGAATACAAAGATGGTGGCAAAGAGGGAGCAGGAGGGGGGATGGTTGAGGCACTTGGTCACGCACGTTTTCCGCGCCGTGTTGAATCAACAATGATGACGCTGCTCGACATGTGAGTACATCAAGCACGACAAGCCAGAAGATGAACGCACCCATCGTGCTTCTCAATCATGTCCACCAGATGCATGTTCAGTCTGCGCGTACTAAACTTCCAGGCGCGCTCGTGGCCATCCGTACTCTTGAAGTAAGCAGATGCGTCCTTCCTGTCCGGCGGGACATACCAGCTCCCGCAGCGCTCATTGGCGACAAGAGGACGCTTGAGTGTGCCGGCGGCCGAGTGGACAAACTGCGCGTCTGAGACGATGGAGGTGAGCCTGTTGTGGATGCTGAGATTGCCGCGTTTCAGCGACGTGACGACGGCGGACAGAGAAGGTTGTTGTGGGTTGAACAGGATGTCGTCAACGGTCAATCTGCCTGCCTTCCCAGTAGCCGGCTCGTTCTGTTGTTGTGTCGAGGGCATAGCCTGGACGTGTGTGTGTGTGTCACTGTCAAGCTCAATTTCACACGTCTCTGGAAAAGCGGCAACGGAGGTATTCGAGATGATGTCGTTCGTGGCCTTGGGCCCCACATGTTGCACTGTCTGCCGCCCCACTCACTCAATTTTACCTTTTTTCATACATAGTCTGTGACTACCTACTCATGAGGCGAGATCAGCCTCGGTCGGAAATTGCTCACAACCTCATTTCTGGCTCGCATTGTATTCATCGTGACCGAAGCAAAAAACAAAGCAGCCTGCAGCTTTTGCGTACCGATGGGGGGACTACCACTACTTCAACTGCCATACGCCGTCCTCTACCACGATGCCGACCTCACGTGCTTGGTCGATGCTCCGCCGCCCAGCCTCCAGAATGGCCGTCGTGGCAATGGTGTTTCTCAAAGTCGGGAGCTCCTTGGCGTCAAGATCAGCAGGTCTCAGCCTGCCCTCATTCACAGCCCTGCACCCGTCCACGAACTTCTCCAGTGAGATGTACCCGTATCCGGTTTGACCGTTGAAGTTGCCGTCCTCGTCCGGCGCGTACCGCATGTAGAACGGATTGAACCACTGCACTTGGCCGGCATTGTCGTCGGCCACGTCGTAGCCCCGACGAGCCTGGTCTACGCGAATCTCGCCCCCGGACGCAAGGTAATGGAAGTGCTGGTTCGTGTGCACACCCGCGCGTTGGGGGGCGGTCCACGAGGACGTGTATACCGCCACGGCTCGTTTGGTGGGTGCATCTGCCTTTGCCCAAGTCACGAGCAGAGAGATGGTGTCCTCCGTCTCGGCGGCACAGCCCAGATCCGCGGCGACTCCTTTCGAAGACGAGGCGGATACCTTGACCGGCAGGTAGCCTAGTTGCCGGACCATGGAATCGCATATGTCGACGTGGTGGCTGTTCAGGTAATATGAAATGTCTGATTCCCTGCCCGCCCATGCTTTGAAGGTCTCAAGCTGGTATTTCGGCTGCGACATGTAACTGTAGAAGTAATTGAAGTCGCCCAGCGTCTTGGCCTTGAAGCGCGCGTCTGAGTAGGCGGGGTCAAAACGCTTGTGGTGCTCGATAAAGACATGGACGCCCTTTTCATCAGCGAGACGCAGCAGATGCTGGTGATGCTCGAGGAGCTTGACGGCAGGCTTGGTGAGGAGCACATGAATGCCGCGCTCGATGGCGTAGACGGCGATGGGATAGTGCGTGGGATCGGGCGTGAAGACTGTGATGGCGTCGCCAGGTTTGAGAGCATCGATGGCCAGCTTGTAGGCATCTGGGTCCGTTTGGTCGTCGGCCGGAAACGACTCGAATGACGTGTCCAGGCCGTTGTAGACCTGGGTGATGTTCTTGTCAAGATGCTCGCCTGCGAAGCATCATCCTCGGTCAGCCGGTAAACCTCCCATCACGTCGGGCGGCGAAACTTACGTATGGCAGGGAACTTGGTGCCGTTGACGCCGACCATACCGAGCTTGTCGACTTTGCCGCGTCGTCGCAGATCAAAGAGCGTGAGTCCAACGACGCCGACCTTCTTGTCGGAGCCGGAGGCGCCGCCGCCGACGAAGCCCGTGGTATACTCGCCCGTCCCAATCTTGGAATCGACATCAGCTGTCGCATCACTATGCAGCCAAACTGCGGCGTGCCATCACTTACCATCAACACATTGAGTGCGGCCATGGTAGCGAGTGATCGAGGACGTGAGAATGATCATGTACGGGCCGGGTGATACGAATGCCTTTTGATCCAAAGGGGGCCACAGTATCTGCAAGGAGGGTACAGGTCAATGGAAGGGTTGAGAATATTTCATCGCTCGCGGAGAAACTGCTGTTCCCAGAGCCTCGTGGCGCCTCCGGTCTGTCGGTGAATGAAATGAATGATGGCCGATCTTCGACCAATGGCAGCAGCAGCGCGGGGCAACCGCCGGAAGACCGCACAGCAACAACGTGCTCCGTAACGATACTCCGTAGCCGTGTCACTGACTCGTCGCTGCTGCTCTTGGGTACAGCAGCCAGTATCGCGATGGCCCTGAGATGGCAGCCGGCTCGGAGCTCTCTCTACATTTTGATGCTACAGTCGAAAAGCTACGGTGGGGGGTAAGCTGCGCCGGCAACTGCCTGTTTAGTACAGAAACCCTGACCAGTGACTACATCGACCAGACTAGCGCTGTCCAGACGGGCGAAACGAGTCACTTGTCGCCGCCGCTAGCGTTTTCGCGTTTCAAACATATCGGAGCTGCCCGTTGCCTGTCAAGAGAGCCCCCCGTCATGGACGCGACGATATGACATGCCGGCTTCGTGCCGTGCCATGCTGTTCACAAACACACAATCCTCCTCTTAACTGCCGCTGCCTGGACCGAATGGGGCACAGACCGGCGAAGGGGCGGCGGGTAAAGCGGGAGACTGCAGCCATATGACCAAGTCGCTTCGGACCGTGTGGTGCTTGACGAAACGACACAGGCAAAGAAAGAACGGCGACCGACGGTGCAAACAAGACATGTTATAGATACTGCTGTCTTCCCCCATGAATAAGGTTACCTACGTCATGGGACGAAAGAAGTACAGGCAAGACCGCCCAACGAGCCAACAGCCTTTCTTGAGAGCATTGACGGCCTTCTACCTCGGTCGACAGCAACCACCTTTGGCTGAGTGAAAATAAGACATGTATCGCTTCTGATGTCAGGGCACGCTGCCGTGTGAAATATGAAATTAAGATATACATGAGAAGATGGGGTTCCTGTATGCTCCCACGCTGCTTCGAGTATGGACATGATGACATTATGTATGTACCCCTTCACCAACCCCAAGTTATTCGTATCCTGCGCCTCGTTTCCATGGACTTGAAAGACAATGCGCCATTAGCTTTTCATGCAACATGTCAAGGATTCGAAGACGGAGCATATGCAACATACCTGCTATTATTCACTTGGCGGTAACCCGAAGACTGCGGGCCACCACCATGCGACCTGACGCTGGGAGCGGGCGAGTCCGAGCGATACGGGCTCGGCGCTCTATCCGCCGGGAACAGAGGCATTGACGCATTCACCGGCGACTGCATGCCTTTGAGGCTCTGAAGACTTTGGACCGGGTGCAAGTGGCCGCCCTCCTCCTCCAGGTCCAATCCCTTCTTGTAACCGCTCTTGTCGCCTCGAGCTGTGGCGGCCAGAGCATCCAGTTCCGTCGTCGTGGTGAGGTGTGATTGCGATCGCATAAAGGAGGCGCGATCGTCTGCCATATATTGATATTTGGCGTCCGGGTTTTTTCGGATGAAAGTCATGGTCGTGGACACAATGACCATGATTAGAAGAATTAAGGAGAATGCAGTATTTAAAATAAAGAAAATAACGCCGACGACACCAATCACGATACCTGGCGCCCCAAAAACATCCGAGAAGATTAGTAAGAAGATGGCGTTGACAAAGTTAACGGCACAGATGGCAATATTGAACGAGTTGGTTGGCTTATCCATCCAGGGACGCATGACGGACGACGCAATGAGGGCGGCCAATTCGAGCAGCAGGAACCCAATGGCTTGCGCGAGCCCGGACTTCTGCGCAAATGCGACGAACATTGCCTTTACCAGGATATATCCAAGTACTGGAATGACAAAATAATAAGCTGAAGCTCGGAATTGGATATAAAGAAACCCCCATTTGTTGAGCGCCTGAGGATCGGAAAAGAGAATATAGGCTGGATTCCTGTGCATAGTGATGGATCGCCGGGCAATTCGGACAACCTTCATCGTGCCCCAGCCGAGAATGATGGACACTGTCAAGAAAAAGACGACTGCCAGAACAACTTCTGCGGGCGAATCAACCTGTGTCAACTCCCAGAGGCAGAGGATCGCGATTTGCGGAAAACCAATGAGACATAGTCGGAACATGATGCCTTTGAGGATGATCCGCCAGCCGTTTCGGAACTCGAGAAAGCGGTCCTTGGCCACGTAGCCCTTGGACGCACAAAATTCCAAGATGCCTTTAAAGGCAGCAACACCGAGAGCCGTCCCGATGATGAACAGACAGAACCAGGTTAGTCCCGTCATGAAGAGATTGGTCGTTTCGATCTCGGCCTTGAAAGCCACGCGTTGAATGCCGTATACGACATACGATCCAGAATTATTCATGATATTAGCACGCTTCGCCAGTCGAGAGGCGGGATGAGCGATGACGTTCGGCAGTAATTCGAAAGCGCGGCGCGCAAGACTCGCGGCCGGCTCGATCATTTCCAGACTACGCTTCTGGACCTGAACCGAGATAGTGTTGAGAGTCGAAAAAATATTGGCAGCTGTTCCGCCTGTCGCGCGCTGATACCAGGTGAAGGCAGATTGCATGAACGAGATGGGGATGATTCCCATGGACCATTGGAAATTCTGAGTCCAAGACTGCACGATGGGGGGGAGGTGCACACTCGTCAGGCCGATGATGGCCTGGGCTTGGAAGTATCCGAATAAAGAGAGAGAGTTGGCTGCCACGTGGGCAGCAGTGTTCAAATGACCGCGGCCGCTCACGACTCCAGATGATAAGAGGGCCAGTCCGGCGATGATGGCTGTGGCCCATTTGATGCCAGTCAAGTCGACCGTCTTTCCATTGGAAATCCGAGCCTCAACACAAGCGATTTGGGCTTTTGTGTCCTCGAGGGTCATTCGCACTTGCACAGAAGCATCCAAGTCGGGGATGGTGAAGGCGATGCCGGGGATGTTTTTGACGGAAGGACCAGTCACCGGAAAATTGAACTTGTAGTTTGTCTTTCCAGGAACCATGGGGCAAAGCCCCTGAAGACCATTCACCTTGCAAGGGTTGAGCTGCATTTTGATGGCAGGCAAGCCGTACACCACGACGGACAAGTCGAAGATAATTCTCCCCTGCACGGACGAGGTCGCCGCGAGATCGATGTCAGCCGAGTTGTTGCCGGGGGTGTAAACCACATTGAAGAGGCTGGCTTCGAATCTGGAGTTTTTTTGGCATGAGTTTAGCGAGGTGGACATGAGCATTCGTTCACACGCGATCAGTGACGGCAAGGCCGCCAGGGCCGCCAGGATCTGCCCCGTTGACGAAAAGAGCCGCATTCTTCTGATCGCGAATGGCAGGGCGTCGCCAAAAGAGAAGGGGAGAGCCGATGCTCTGCACTGGTCCGTCCGACCTGCTAGATGTGACCTATTCGATCTTCGTCGATGGTATGTTGTCGAGCGTCTCCTGCCTCGGTCGGCGGCAGCAACAGGTTCCGGCTGGTCCTCGAAGCAGTGTTCGCAATACGACTTGTGTAGAGAACGAAGCTTGGTGCGAGTGCGATGGCTTCGTTATCGTGGAAGGCGGTTCGAAAATGACGTGTCGTTGTACCAGGCGATAGGTAGATGCAGAACGCAGAAACGCGCACACTATGAACGAAAGACGAAATGATTGACAGCGCCACGTCGGCAAGGAGAAGGAACGACTGTGGAGAGGGGAAACAAATTGGTACAACACAACATTGGATGAAAGGAGACACAAAAGAGAGGCGGCCCAGTAGGTGTGGGTAGATGGATGGAGGAAACTCGTAAATGGGACAAATCCGATCCCCCCCCAATAATAGCATGACAGCGGAAGGCTCCATGTATCATTTCCCGCGCCCTGCTGCGCCCCCCGACTTCCTAGCTGGATTCAATGCCAGTCATGGCCGACCACTGTCACTTGGGGGGGGGAGCCCTTGGCTGACAGGGGTGTCGCTGCAGAACCGTGCCTCGGAAAGGTTGACCCGTGCTCAGGTACCGAATAAATTTCGCTACTTTATGTGAACGTCTCCAACGCACGTGCAATACAAGCATCGGTAGACTTTGCCCGGCCCGAAGCCGCGAGCACTTCTCTCGGCGATGTGGCGGCTGCAAGCTCAAATGGAAGAAACGCCGAGCAATGCCTTCAGTCAGCCTTGTTCCCCCCCATCTGAGGGCGCAGACGCGCAATGTCAGAGGGCTAGGCGAGAAAAGGAGGAGCAAACCAGGATTGGCAACTTGATTGGCAACTGGGTCGCGGCATTCCGACGAGGTGGGTACTTGGATGTTCTTGGCGCGTGTTCCTCCGTATAACTGGTAGTCATCCGCGGCAAGCATTAATATCTGCACTGCCATGCTGCTCTCTGTCCGTCTCAGGAGTAATAATCTGACCACACTGGTTTCCAAGAGGACAAGGAAGAGAGGTGCGCTTACTCATCAGAGCAGTAGACAGGTTGGAGCAAGTTGGAGCAAGTTCAAATTCGATGGCATTATGCAAGGTAAAGTCGAGGTCAAAATAAAGCACAAAGCCACAAGTTTGAACGGCAGGCACAACAAAACGTGAAATAAAACATCTCCACAGCTCGTTATGCATGCGCTGTAGTCGTGGAGCCATGGACTTCGCATCCCCTCAGCTCATCTTCCACGGTCCACCGCTAGAATTATCGCGTCAGAGCGCAAAACAATCAACGCGACGCCGATGTGTGTTGCGCCGTTTCCTCGTTCGACGTTGACCAGGTGCAGAGTACTACATAGGTCTTCAGTTGTTGTTTCCTCGCTTGAGCCCCCCCTCGAGAGCGCCACACAGCGCCACACCATGGGATTGCCCCCCCTAAATTGATGCTCCCTCCCGCCCACGGGTTTTGGTCAGTGGCGCTGGAGGGTGTACAGTGCGATCTGCTTCGCATACTATGCTACAAACGGCCTGGCTCGAACCAGCCGCGAACAGGCAGACTAGAGGGAGAAGGCTGAGAGATGTCCTCACGATGGACTCGCCGACGGTCATTCTTCGGCTTTCCGTAGTAAAGTTTGATCCGGCGGGGATGACATGAAAAGACAGACTGCGCTGCGTAAACGGACAGCTGCTCGACACTGTCATTGACGCTGGCCGAGGAGATAGGCCATCTGCAGCTCGGCCGCTTATCGACGCAGGCGAGAACGATCCGCTCATCAGCTACTCTCGTCAACTCAAGACCTCCTCCCGAACGGCAGTCGAGGATGGCCTCCCATGTTGAGTCGAGGCTGCGTGTCAGGGAGACCGATCGCGCACCGTTGCTCGGACCAGATGGCAGTCGGAGCCCCGTTTCGGATCAAGGGACGTCTCATGATAACGAGTCACCTTGTCCAGGTCAGCAGGACGAGGAGCGGACTGTGCTGGCCCAGGAGGAGTCGTTCTGCAAGCTTGCTCTCATCCTGGGCACCACCTGGCTGGGCGTGTTTCTGGGCGCAATCGACTCGACCATCATTGCCACCCTTTCGGCCCCGATTGCGAGCGAGTTCGACTCCCTCAGCCTGATGTCATGGCTCGCGACGGCCTATCTCATCTCCAATGCCGCCTGCCAGCCCATCTCGGGTCGTCTGACGGACATCTTCGGTCGCGGACCAGGCCTCGTCCTCAGCAACGTCTTTTTCGCTGTTGGGAATTTGATATGTGGTCTGGCCCGCGACGAAAAGTTCATGATACTCGGAAGGATCATCGCCGGCATTGGAGGCGGCGGCCTCATGAGCATTTCCACCTTTCTCGCGTCCGATCTGGTTCCGCTGCGCAAGCGAGGCCTTGTTCAGGGGGCGGGAAATATCTGCTATGGCGCAGGTGCCATGCTGGGCGGTCTTTTTGGCGGCTTGATCAACGACCACACCCAGATGGGCTGGCGACTTGCCTTTTTGATACAGGTTCCGCCCGTGCTTCTGTCTGCCGTGGCCGTCTTCTTCTTGGTCAAGGTGCCGCCCAAGCAGTCTGACAAGTCTTATTTTGCGCGCATCGATTTTGCCGGTGTATTCCTGACAGTCTCGTTCCTGGTCTTGCTTCTGCTCGGCCTCAATTCTGGCGGCAACCAGGTCCCGTGGTCACATCCACTGCCGCTGACCACGATCCCTCTCTCCGTCGCGGCTTTCGCGGGTTTTGTGTGGTGGGAGGATCGAGCTCGGCAACCCATCATCCCTGTGAAACTGCTTACGACCCGTACCGTCCTCGCGGCTTGCTTCACCAATCTCACGGGTACAATGGTAGTGCTTACCTTGTTGTTCTACGTGCCTCTGTACCTGCAGGTCCTGGGGCAATCTGCGACAGGCGCCGGTTTGAGAATCCTGCCAACCCCTGTCGGGGTCTCCGTCGCCTCAATATTGGCCGGATACGTGATGAAGCGAACAGGACGATACGTTGTTCCTGGCATCATGAGCATGACGGTTGTCGTCATCGGCATCATCTTGCTCACGCTGAGCGGCCGTCAATCTCCCGCATGGTTGACCAGCATTGCCTTGTTCTGCATCGGCGGTGGCTATGGCGCCATGCTGACAACCACGCTGCTCGCTTGCATCGCGGCCGTCGACCACTCCCAACAGGCCGTCGTGACATCCGCAACCTGTACGTACGAGAACCTAACAAGAGAAGATGTTGCTGACCCGCAGAACAGACTTGGCGCGCAGCCTGGGCGGGACAGTCGGCATCACCGTTGGCTCAGCTGTGTACCAGAACATTCTCAGAGCTCGACTTTGGGACCGTTTCGGCCACCAGCCGGGAGCTGCCGATCAGATACGCCGTATCAGGAATGACCTCGATGCGTTGAAGCACCTACCCGATGGCTGGTACGATGGAGTGCTCGACTCGTTCATGGACGCTTTCAGGGGTGTTTGGCTGACCACACTGGGCCTGGCTGTCGCGGGCTTGATCGGCGTCTCTATGATGAGACACCACACCCTCCACGACACAATAGACAGACGATGACAGAAGTGATTGTTTTCGAGACAACGTCTTCAGGGCTCTCGCCCATTGAAAAGCAAATAGCGCGAAATGCAGCAGACAAGGCCAAGAGACAACATGATCGATTGTCCTCCACGAACTGGTGAGGGCATCATCAAACATCGACATGTGTTGCCAGCCCTTGTGCCATCTGCCTCTGCGACTCATTGATACCCCGAACGGCCGTCTGAGGCGACAAAGGAGCCCATTGCCGCAGCACAAGTGGAAAATCTGAACCTGCTTGATAGCCGCCATGTCGGGAGCGCTGCACACACGTGCATGTTCAGACTTGATGGCGCACAATCTGCGATCGTAGATGAAAACATTTGCCCTCTTGTGTTCTGGTGAGCAGAGAGACAGGACACCCACAGGAAGCAGGCGTGTCATCTGGCATGCGAAATGCATACGAGACCTCTTCCTGGGCAAGCATGCTGCGAAAAGCGTGGAGGCTCGCACGAAGCATTCGCATTGGTGATTCGAGCTCAAAGTGGCCAGGATGCAAGCCATGACGCCGCTCAGCCACTGGCAGGCATGTGGCGGTTGATAGACAACATTGGTACACAAACAGGAAGTCACTTTGGTCCTATCACATGTCGACACAGTATGTATTCTTCTATATTTGTGCCAGCAAACGATCGCGAGATGATACATGACTATGAGGCAGGAGGCAAAGGGTCCGCCGGAGCTTTGTAGAGCTACCCATGCTGCTCCCTCTCCGTGTGTGTGTATGTGTTCGAGCTTGACGAGGGATTGCTAGGCCATCCGTACACACCTCAATATACTCTCCAAAAACGAAACTATCAAAAGAAGGGAACGTGTTTGTCCTCACGAGAACACTGGTGGGGAGCGAGCAGAAGCTCATGCTCTACTCCCATGGTTCGTAGGGCTCGCCGGGCTCAGCTGGGTGGCCTGGGCGGCCGGGTCTGTCGGGGAAGTCGGGACGGCCTGGGCGTCCAGGGCGACCTGGACGTCCTGGTCGTCCCGGTCGTCCCGGTCGTCGGGGCTCATCTGGATCGCTTGGAAAGCCGGGCCATGGGAAACCTGGCTCACCTGGGAAGCCGGGCTCGTCGGGGTGATCAGGGAATTCAGGTCGGCCAGGTCGTCCAGGTCTTCCCGGGCGTCCTGGGCGGCCGGGTCGTCGTGGCTCGTCTGGATCGCTTGGATAGCCGGGCCACGGGAAACCTGGCTCACCAGGGAACCCGGGCTCGTCGGGGTGATCAGGGAATTCAGGTCGGCCGGGTCGGCCAGGTCGTCCTGGTCTTCCCGGGCGTCCTGGGCGTCCTGGGCGTCCAGGTCGTCGTGGATCGTCGGGAAAGCCGGGGAAACCGGGCTCTCCTGGATAGCCGGGCTCGCCAGGATAGCCGGGTTCGCCAGGATAGCCGGGCTCGTCGGGGTAGCCAGGATAGCCAGGATAGCCAGGCTCATCGGGGTGATCGGGGAACCCAGGCCTGCCGGGTCGCCCTGGGCGTCCGGGTCGTCCAGGACGACCGGGCTCACCGGGTTGGCCAGGGAAGCCGGGCCACGGGAATCCAGGGTCGTTCGGGTCCCGTCGCCCGCGCCCAGGACGACGTCCTCCCCTGCCTTCGCAGGTGCAGCGACTGGCTCCAAGTTAGCATCTTACAAGCTTGGACCGTTTGCGATCATGTTCGTAGAAGTGCAGCTTACAGCCAGAGAAATCCACCACACCTGCCAGTCTGACCCTCGCGTCTCTCGACACACTGCCTTCGCGTCAGTCCTCCTTGCTTTCTGAACATGTGTAGCTAGCTGGAGGTTCTGCACATACCGATCGAGCACACTTTTGGTCGTCAAATGGACATCCGCGCAGCTGATCAAAGAACTGAGCCTTGGCCGCGTCGTCCGTGGCATTCGCCGGCACGACGGGAGCTGCTGCAACAGCCTTTCCATCATCCGGGGCAGGAGCTGCTACAGCAACAGCCTTTCCATCATCCGGGACGGGCGAGGCGTTGACAGCGAGCGCCAGTGCAGCTAGCACCGAAGCAGTGTACGAGAGATGCATGTTTCTTCGTGTTACTCAAGTAGATGTCGTTGAAGAAGCGAAGACGAGGAGGATGGCTGCAAACAAAACGCATTGCTGAAGATGGCGAACGACTTCAGAATATATAGTGAGTCAATCTCTCGAGGTGCATCGATTGCCAAATACATCGGTCCGAGCATGGCTTCAATCATGACAAACGTTCTCGTCGTTGTGTCATGCGACGCCGTTCGTCTCGTCGGTATTGACGAGCTATATCATCGAGCATGTCATGCATTATAACCCTCCGCACCTGGGCTGCCTTTGGTACCTGACAAATGTCAATCTGATTTCCGTGATACTCTCAATGCTATATTCAGGTGTTAGCTAACATTTGCAAGATCTGAAACCTTTCAATGCATAAGTGGCCGGGCTTGCCTATTTGTCCAATGTCATTGTTTCGCCATCCCACTGGCCGCGCAGAGTATATCCGTCAAAGGACCCTCATCGATGAAAATGCCGTTCCAGGCTGATTTGTTTCCAGAAACAAACATGTTTTCCATGCATGGCTTACTTGGCGCGTCGCTATGTTCAGGGGAAAAGGTTCCCGGCTCTGTTGCAATGAGGGCAGGTGAACTGAACGTTGTGGCGTATTCGTACTTTGCTCAGGGCTTAGGTAGCATTGCTTTTGAAAGGCCGTTCATCTCGTTCATGCATCCGGTGAAAGAATCAGTCGCGATCTCTTGGATTCGTCTTCATTTGTCGTGTGCCGAGTCTGGCCAGCTCTCCCATTGTAAATGTCTGGCCTGATCGTAGAGAATCAACGTCCCACGCGCATTGAAAGTCGACAGGCATGTTTCAAGCCGGAGGGAGAGCCGTCAAAGCGACGCGTGAGGCACCGAGAAGAGGCCGTCGAACAGAGTCTGCAAGGGTCATCACTGCCGCCCGTCTACGACTTGGCCATTTACAAATTCGGCGCTTCGGCTCGTGTGAGGGTCGCTGCATATTGTATCCGACAGCTACACAGGAGGGTCTAGGGATAATAACAGCGACGACAAAGGTTTTGGCCATACAAGAACAAGCAGCCAAACATATCAGAAGTAGGCTTCCGTCAGGGATTCGTCGGCTTTTGAAGGTCGGTAAAGCCAAAGACGTTGATCGGCACGCAAATGCTAGTGTGCGGGGAACAGCAGTAATATCCTGCCTTTTTTTTTCGTATCCATGGTCTGCCCTGTTTCGAAAGTCGGCTTGTGTTTCTAAAGTCTGCCAGCTTCCCATTCCCGAGCACTGTGCGTCTATCCGCGGTGTCAAGTGCTCGAGTCTATGGTTGCGGGATGTGCCAGAGCGCGTGATGTCATGAAGCTATCTCATAGCCGTCACTTCCTTGGCACCCCTGGCACCTCTCCGGTTTGTTTGACATGGTCAAACTGGATGGGTCTGCCAGACCAACTCGCGGGTGTAAGCAGCAATTCCTGCGCTGCGTTACAAAGCTTTCCGTGGATTTCGAAACGTCATCTCCCTCGTTCGTGATGCCTGCAGGGAGTTGATGGCAGTCGGATCTCGGGTCAAAGTCGAATCGAGAGCAAGCTGTTTACCGAGCAATACTGCACATGATGGCCGCATCAAGGGGAGGAAATGAAAAATACCCAAATAGCCGTTTCTGACTTTGGAGTTGATGAGGTGCTTTGCGCATGACTCGCCAGTCCATCATCTGATGGCCAGAGCCCACCCTATATGAAGAAGGCGGATGACGTCAAGGGGTGAAGCTTCATGTCTTCCTGGGTCTTGGTCTGCACGCACTGCGTGTATTTACTGTCAGCGGTATTCACGAAGCAGCCTGTTTGATTGTCTTGTAGGGGTTACTGGCTGATGGTGTCGATCGTAACAGTCATCTCGATCGCTCATCTTTATGCCGCCCGCTCTCTTGAACCCTCCAAAGGTGACCAAGAGAATATCAGTGGTGGCCGATGAAGACACAAAAAAGTGCACGTCTCTCTTTCATGTGTTATGAGCTTAGAAGATGGCAGGCACAGATCCAATTACTTTCAATGAGGTCTTGAGCGACACGTGCATGGACTTGAGTTGACAGATGAATTGTGCCACTTCATCAGACAATGCTTGCTCCTCGGAGCTGACCTGCAAGGTACCGACGGCAAGACTCTGCCGCATTGTGTGAGCGACTTTGCACACAACAAAGCACTCCACCTTGTGGTACTCAGTCGGGGGGAACGTTTGGTCGGTGGAGAGCCTCCGGCCAATGAGCTGCGTGATGTGCATGCAGCAGTCTGGGACTGCGCATGGAGGCGTCGCGTCCAGCGTCTTCTGATGGACGGTACACGGTGGCTGAGTCTGCTGGCATCGGATTGGAGGGGTAACCTTCCCTGTGGCCTCGCATTGACGACGAGAACTGGCCTCTTGGGAGGAGGGGGAAACATTGGCCGATCTTTCCACAGCTGCCAAACTCGGGCGAGCGCGCCCATGTGTTTCCCATGAATGATATTAAATGATGGAAGACCTTGAAGGACTGCAGCATGTGATGAACCAATGCACAATGGCAAGCAGTGGAGCGGAGCAACTGAGCGCTGAGTCTTGAGGGCCATGCGGTCGACAGGCCGCCTGGGTATGGACTGGGTGTGGACCCTGGGCGTTGCTGTGGTGCCGCGGCCGGGTGGGGCCATGGCTAATAAAAGCAGCAAACACTGCTCCATGGACATGGACATTTTCAAGAGAAACGTGCCGTTCGGCTGTGTGTCTGACGAGTCCTGCCCGGCCACGCTTTGGCTCTCCATCGTCCATGTTCCTTCCTTTGGGGGATCTATCTGGATATGATATGCCAAACCTCTCCCCCGGATGAAGGCAGAATCATCCAAGTACCCGTTCACTATCTTAGGTACTTCTTGACGCTTGAACGGTACCGCGAAAACAGTCAACAGCACATATGTCGTACAAGAGGTCACCGTGCTAGAAAGCTCGACCTCTTGTACGGTCAAGCGGATCGCCCCTTGATCCCTCGCATGCTCAGTTGATCTAAACACATCGCCAAATCCATTTTGCCCCGCGCCTTTGGCTCGGACGCGCATGCACACTGGACACATGTATGACATATGTATGTATGTACTATGTATGTAGTGCGTAGAGCATCTCTCTATCTCTGGCGAGTAATTCGACTCAGCCTCATCAGTGTCGTTGTTGTTGCACCATTTCGCTATGGCAGATCCACTTTTTCGGCCGGGGCGGGCTGGTGGGAAAAATGACGACGACTTTCTTGTGGCTGGCTGGCCCTCCATGTTTTACGACTCGTGCAAGCTTCTCTTCGAACCAAAGAAAAACACCACTGTAGCCTCCATCGTAGTAGGCCTCGCCATCTCCTAATTTCCCGTGTGCAGCAGCAGCATTCGCTCTTCGCTTACGATCGGAGGAGCTCATTTTCTTTCTTACCCAGTGCTCCTCGAACTCGTGTACCTCTCTCACCTCTGTTCAGCAGCTCAAGGAGGAACATCAACAAGCTTCTTTCTACGCCAACTGGAATACGCCCCAGCGCCATCGACACAGCGTTGCGTCTCACACACACCATCGCTCGCAATCGTCATCATGGGTCTCGAAATCGATCCTGATCTTGTCCCGAAATTGAAGCTTGGCCTGCATTGCGCCCAAATCATAATTGCCCTCGCTGGCTGGTGCATGAGTATTGCCGTCTTTGCCGGGAAAGACGCAAAGATTGTCGGAAACAACGGCTGGACGTTTGGCGTGGTACGAAATTCAGGCGACCTTGCGCAGTTTCTGTGGTGTCAAGTGTGCTAACACTTTTTGCGACAGTTTTTTCTCACGATTCCAGCATGGCTCTACCTCATCATGACGCCCCGATTTGCCCGCACACAGAAGCTTGCCGAGCCTCACGCCATGGTCGCCGTCGATGTCGTCTTCACAATCATTTGGCTGTCGGCTTTTGCAACGCAAGCTGCCTACAACACCTCAGGCTTGTGCGGAGAGGCCTGCAACATCAGCAAGGGTGTCGTTGGCACCGGAGTTTTTGTCTGGTCAGTACATTCGCGCGGGCCTGCACAAGTTTATGTATAGTCAACTAACTCGGCTACCTTTTGCAGCCTACTTTTCGCCGCGACTTCTTTCCTTAGTGCCTATACTTTGACGTATTGGAGATTTCATGGCAGCTTGCCAGGATACAACAGCCGCCCGGTTCGCGGGGGAGAAAGCAGCATCGATCCAGACAAAGCAGCCTTCTCCATGGCGCCCCACGATGAAGAGGCTTATGAGCGCGTCAACGCAGACGATCACGAACACAACACCTACGCAGAGGCGGGGCGATACGGAAATGCCAACCCCTATAGCCACGATGACGAAGACGACCCGAATCGCTACGGTGCCCTTCCTCCACGAAGGACAGAAATGCTTAACCAGGATACTTCTTACACGTCTGGAGGTGCTGCCTTCCCTGCTGCTACTCATCAATACGGTGGCGGCACGCAAGCCAGCTATAGTGATGAACCTGTCAGGTTTCCTGCCGGCAATTACGACCGCGTGGTGCAATGAGTTAGTTCTATGCTCAAGCACTTTCTTTTTGGGGTCTTTCACCGCCCCGGACAACTTTCCTTTGCGCGGTTCGTCGCAGACAATGTCTGCCGGTCCCTTTTGTTGCTTCTCCCCTGTTCGCCATGGCAGTAGGAGAAGCCTCCGTCCCGCATATCATTGTGATCGTTGTCTCATTCGGTACGCGGATCCGGTTGAACGAGAACGAGCATCTCATGATTTATTGCTTGTGTATACCGGAATGACATGAATGATGTACGGCGTTTCCGCAACTGGCACATTGTAATTGGGCTTTGAAAGCCAGGAGTCTTGCTGATTCAGCTGAAGAGTGAAGGAGGGCTGATTGAGGACGGTGAAAATCCATGCTCGTTAGGCTAAGTCACATCCTCGGATCATTGGGTAAATACTGGGAGCATAATGTGTTATGCCGGGCATATGCAGCGAATTGCAGTTTCAAATTTGGTCGGATTCAAGTAGGCCCCAGATTCTGTCAATATTTGTACGAATGATGTGTTTCTATTGCCCGTGCTTTGCCAGCCTTCGCGGACAAGGACGCCCTCAACGCCAATTGGACAACTTCGCAACGATGTCAAGTCCCAGGGGTGTCAATTGTCCTTCTTAGTATAAACAACGATAAGAAACCCCCTACTCCTCCTTCTCAGCCTCTCTCAACTTTTTTATTCTCCTAGCGATGTCTTTTGCTGTTTGCTGCATCGGATTGAGCTGCCGATCCCTGGCCATGGCGCGCGTATCCCCGCCATGCTTGGCCACCAATTTTTGCAACCATTCACTCTCCAACTCGCTCTGGTGTCTCTTCATTTTCGGCGCAGGATTGTGCGATTCCTCCACCAGCGACTTCACCACATCGGTGGCGCCCTCGTCCCCAATACCACCCCATTCCTCGTCCAGCTCGTTCAGCGGATCATCCAGTGGATTATCAAGCCCTGACCTGAGAATGCGCAAGATCTTGCCGTCGGCATCTCGCTCGACCTTGGCCTCCGAGACGATGGCCTTCTCGGTGGTTGTGATGGCGAATGGGTCCTTCAGCGACGTTGATAGGTTTCGTTCCGTACCGCCCGTGGGGCCTTTGAGTCGCGCGACCAGTCCCAGTCGGCGGTAGTTCTGGGACAGAGTCTGCTTCTTGTCCCTGGGTACGAGAGCTGGTCAGCTCAGTTGCTGCGTGCAATACGCTATCTGCCTTTGCAAGTTCCCTGCCTTCGTGTTTGCGACGGGGTGCCAACGTACCAGTTCTTGGCGATGATGCTATTGCCGCGCGGATTGAGGATCTTTTTGGTCCTGTTGGATGCTTTGACAGGTTGTCGACCTGATCGACGCTTCTTTTTTTGAAGTTCGCGGCCCATGGCGACGCTGTCGAGACGTTTGGTGGCGAGAGACGCCGACTTTTTCAGTCGACGCACGAGGTGGAGTGTCTGCGACAGCCCAACTTTCTTCTACTCGTCTTATCGATAAGCCCACCGCCCCCGCCTTGGAGCAGATTGACATTTGAGAATAGCTGACAAAAAATATGCAATATGCATGGGCATGATGTATATTTTTGCTGCAAGTAGCTTTACTCCCACAGGAATAAGACAAGCGTTTGATTTTCGCGATTGAAGTTTCAATCGATTAGGCTTCCATTTACTGAACCACGCATCTGCGATGTCCTGTACTGCTTCTTCTCCATGTCTTTCATGTCTATATCCACATAAACTTGTCGTTACATCATATTTCATACGTTGCTTTTGGGGTCCGTCAAACTTTAAATTTTCTCGGGTCGAGGTTTTCAGCTTTGGCACTTTTGGCCATGCCGTCGAATATGTATTCCGACATCAACTTCCCGGTGCCAGGTCCGTTTTGGATGCCCCAGCAAGTGTGGCCTGCTGCGATCCAAAGTCCCGGTACCGTCGTCGGCCCGATCAAGGGACCGCTCTCTTGGCCAAATCGCCTGTGTATCGGCAGATAGCAAGCTTGCTTCGCCTTGATCGGAGCCGAGCCGAGGACGGGACTGAACGTGCTGATGTAAGAAATAATGTCGTTGCACTGCGCTTCATCGCATTGAACCTGGTCCACTGTGTCTGGTAATGGCACCGAGGTGTCCGGCTCACCTGATGTTACTTGGTCAGCTGTCCCGATCAGACACAGAGAGGAGGGAGGGCATCCAGTGCTTGAAGATCGGAGGGGGGGGGGGACAACAAACCACAGGCATACGCCTCGCCAAAAGGACGCGCGTAGATTTCAGGGTCGACATGGCTTTTGTGCATCCTTTTCTGGCCCAGCCTGGCGCGATGCTCCGGTACGAACTGAACAGGCAGCTGGACGTTTGTGAAAACCGCAAACGGAGATACATCCGCCTCGTAAACGACACTATGAGCCCGTAAACCCTCGACTTTGGTTCGAGGAAGAAGCTTGCCCGTCCACGGCCCGGCCGCGACTACGACGTCCGTAACATTGAGAATTTCTTGAGTTTGGTCCATGTGCCGATCGAGATACACAATTTTCTCCAAGCCTGTTTTTGAGGTGACGATGTCGGTCACCTTGGCATGATACTTGATTTGCGCGCCTGCCTGCTGCGCAAGTTCGCCAATTGACTTGGTAAAGTGGAAAGGGTGGACTTGTGAGGTCTCCGTCGCTCCGGGCCTGCCCATTTCCGCCCAGCTTGTGATTATATCTCTGTCCACCCAGTCGAGATCCTGTGGAACAAGGCCTTTCTCCATCAGCTTCTGGGCAGCGCCGTCTTGTTTGGGCAGTTTCTCCCAGGCTTTTCCCTCATCCCGAGATTCTTGCAATTGGGCGACTTTGTCGTGGGAGACGACAGCCTCAAGGCTGCCGCAACTTAAGTTTCTGTATCCCCATCTCTGTGCCCCATCATGTTCGGCAGCCAGCTCAGCATGAAGCCTATAGGACAATGGCACGATGCATTCAGGGTATGCCCAGAGCGCAAGCAGTCCGCCTGCCTTGCCTGAAGCGCCACCTGCAATGAAAGGCCCAGCCTCGAGAATGGTGACTGAGTGGAGTGCTGGATCGAACTTTGGATGATGGGTGAGATAATAGGCTGTTGTGCAGCCAACAATACCGCCCCCTGGGGAAAGTCAATAAGATGAGTTGTGAGGCATATTCAGTATGACGAGGGTCAACGCACCCACAATGACAATGTCTCGCCGTCCATCCATTACGTACAACTTATCGAACCCCCATGTCAAGGACAAGTTGAGAGGTTGCCTAGCGGTCGTGCCAGACGTTGGTGGACAAAGTCTGTATCGTATGGAAGGTAGGCTGCCAGCTGACGACTTGCTCCCATCGGATTGAAAAACCAAGGTGGGGTATATCGCAGCGATGACGCAGCGCACTGAAGTAAGCGCATGTCGACAAACGCAATAACCCGTGTAGCCCGACGTGACTTTCAGCGGGGTACTCGTGTGTGGTGTACACCATTTCTATGTTTTGGAAAATACATGGCGTTGGTGAAACGTGCCTGACTTCGAAAGCGCCACACAAACGGTGTTTTGTTTGCATTCTTGTGGCAGGCGATGTGGTCATTCGTGTTCGAATGTGGGCAGTCGGAGGTGAGAGCCGTGCGGCTCTGATTTACTGCTGCAGGACTGCACAATTTCGGTGGTGATATCAGCTGTTTGCTCAACAAATTCCTCAATGGAGAGGTTGGATGACGTCCTCCAGGATGCTTGCTCCCCTCAGCACCTGGCTACTTATCTACATATTATCCATTTGTCATCGTCCGGTGCAACTCCACCCGAAACGGATTTGCGGCACGAAATTCACACCTTCATAGACTTGTCGTGTAAGCTCCTTTGAAGTCCTCTCTTTGTGGATCTTTCCATCACAGGTATTGATCTGTAAGCTGTCCTCACATTCTAGCAGCACAAGCTACGTGCATATATTGCGAATAGCATATGCGGAAATCTGCCTGCAGGATTTTGATTTTGCCGCTCAAGGGAAGGCACCGAACTCCTACCGCTCTCACGGAGTGGTTCCACTGCTAGTTGGAGATTCGCTGCGTACCCACCCGAGGACCTCGATGCTCCATCTTCCGGCTGGCTCGATCCGACTGATCACTGGCAGCCCCAGTCGATTGTCACTGCAGACCTTCACCTGGCAGCTCTCCGGCT
The DNA here is from genome assembly GCA_030787035.1 of Aschersonia sp. MBC 877. NCBI lineage: Eukaryota > Fungi > Ascomycota > Sordariomycetes > Hypocreales > Clavicipitaceae > Aschersonia > Aschersonia sp. MBC 877. The sequence continues at coordinate 101,332 of JARJUA010000277.1, forward strand.
TCCAAACATCGCAACCATTCGCCAACATGGCTTCCGCCACAAGCTTCTATGATTTCAAGGCGCTTGACAGTACGTTCAGTCAGGACGGCTTCATTTCTTCCGCTGCGCGACGGGCGGTGACCTCGTCGTCCATCGGTTCGCAACTGCTGACCAGTCTTGCGTAGAGCGCGGCCAAGACGTCCCTCTTGCCGACTACAGAGGCAAGGTGATTCTGATTGTCAACACGGCATCCAAGTGCGGATTCACGCCGCAGTATGAGGGTCTCGAGAAGATTTACAAGTCCATCAAGGCCAAATACCCAGAAGACTTTACCATTCTTGGATTCCCCTGCAATCAGTTTGGCGGCCAAGAACCCGGCGGCAATGACGAGATCCAAAACTTCTGTGCCGTGAACTACGGCGTTAGCTTTCCCATCATGCAGAAAATCGACGTCAACGGGGAGAAAGCCGCTCCTCTATACGAGTGGCTCAAAAATGAGAAGCCTGGTCTTCTAGGCCTCAAGCGCATCAAGTGGAATTTCGAGAAGTTTTTGATTGGCCGTGATGGCACAGTCAAGGGCCGATGGGCCAGCACCACGAAACCCGAGAGCCTCGAGAAAACAATCTTGGAAGAACTTGAGAAGAAGGCGTAACAAATAGTTAGGGCCATGCAATCGCCATCAGAGTCATTGAAAAAATCTGTTCAATTGGTCTTCGCAACCGCTCGGTACACGATTCTCGCCTCCCTCCTCGGAACCATTATGATGGTCCTACGTGCCTTGCTATGCCGTTGTCGCATGTCGTGGTCTATGCATATGGAGTTACGTGAAGTGCAGCGTAGAGACACGATCAGGTATGCGAAAAAGGAATGCGTATGCTCGGCCCCGTTCAGCCGCCTCTGGAGCAATCGGCATTCGTTGAGTCGAGCGGAAGATGTTTACGGGCAAAGGTGTCATTGTTTCATCTCGGACTGTTGCGCCGACAGTCATTGCTCTTCTTTCGTTGTCGACCCCTGTCGTGCTCGTACAGCACGACCCAGCGCTTCATCATGTTGCGGTCTCCGATCTCTGACAGCACTCGTGCTATCAAAGCCAAGTCATTGAAAGGGAGACGACAAGCGTTACCTCAACTCCCGAGGTGCATGGTGGATGTGACAAATTGTTGCTGACTGCATGACAGCACGTTGCACACAATACTACGGAGTACATGCAGGGGAGATGGACATTTATAATAACATGTTCATCTGTATGCTCAACGAATCAACTTGGCCGAAATCTTGCCCTTGGGAAAAATTGAGTTGCAGACAGCGGCCCGCCTGGTTTTCCATGAGTTGAAATCCCTCACCGACATTGCTGGCTCATGACTTCTCCTCCGCCCTTGATCCCTCCTTCCACGGCGTGATATGTGTTGCGTCATCTTCTGTGGGAGGCCTGATTGGGGTGTGACAGCCTCCGGTTTGCTCTCATCTCATCTCCCCTTTTCACTCGGTAAATTGACATCACTGCAGCACGAAACGCCACAATATTGTTTACAAGGTTGAAAACTCCCAAGAGTCAAAAACACTGTGCGTAGCATCGAGCATTGACTAGGGTCAAGGTGAGTCTAGCACTGCCTCAAACTTTTCTCAGATGCTCCATTGGAACCTTTGCATTGATAGCACAAATAGGCCCAACATATTTTGGCAATGAGCATGCCTCGGGGTGAGTCGCAGCGAAATTGCCAAGGATACCAGCTCTGCAAATATTATCTTCAAAGGGTCCTCGTCGCACTGTGCGGCAAGAATCAATGCTCAAGTGCAGGGGCAAAAGGCACTGTGACGGGCTACCGCGAGGCGTCGGCCGTCACTTCTGTATTTCACGCACGGCGAAATGCACGGATATGCATGACTTGCCTCGCGCAGCTCGTTGGCGAATGCAATCACTACTGAGCCTTAGGTTTCGAGACCGCAGGTGACCAACGTACATATGCTTGGGCAAAGTAGATGAACATCTCAGTGACCTTTCCTCCCTAAGTACCTTACTGATTTCGCCACGTACGTGTTTCCGTGGCCGATACAGGGTGCGGAATAATTGTCTCCATAAGACCAAATATCAGGTTTGCACTCGGTCCATATAGTAAAACGGCCTGATTATATAAGTACTTTATGCACGGGGTACGGAGAATCTGCCGACGTGGGGACGAGAGTAAGTTCTCATGCGGCCCCAAATGAAAGACGACGGGACAAGGAAAAACACTCACACATTATCTCAAAATTGGACAGAAGGACGATGCAGATAGTACTCTCGGTCGAGGAAAAGGCACCGTACGGCAAGCTGAAGAGCGCGAAAGCATCCTCGATTAGGCGGCGGGGGGGCGCCTCCCCAGTATAATTACCAGGTTCAATCTGAAACAAAGGAGGCGTTCGTCTGGGGTGGGGTCAATTTGGGAGAGAGCACAGATCGGAACAATGAAATCATCACCTGCATGCATGGCCTTTGAGCACAAACTTTCGCTCAGCCCTGCCCCCTTCGGAAAAGTAAAATTCCCCGCAACTAGGCGAGCTCTCATATTTTGGTCAACCCATTCCTCCTTCACCGGATGTCAACAGCGATACGACTGTATTCCACCCTGCCCATGCTCTGAATGTCATCCCGATGGCTAGCGCAGCCAAATGCCACGGTCGTTCGTGGCAACGGCAATGCTGACACGCTTGGAGCAAGCATGAAGTTTTCTATGAGGGTCGCAATCATCCCGTCATCAACATGGCCCTTGCAATACGGCGGCAGCTCGATGCAACATGGTCAGCAGCCTTGGGGATAGTGATTCTCCACAGCCCGTATGAACAGAGCATCTCATGTCAACATGGGCCGACGAGTGAGACTCGTGAGCACCGCCAAGAAAGTTGACGCAAAGGAAAAGTAGAAGAATGGGAGAGCCATAGCTCAGCAGGGGAGGATTGAGAAGATGGAAAGCACAGGCAAGGAAGGAGCGATGTGCTGAAGCGCAGCTTTTGGGGACGTCTTGTCGTCGGATCCGAATTTGGTCGTCAGCACTCAGCGCAACCTCCACTCCTCCTTCCTCCGTGGTCAGCCCCCAGTCCCTTTCATTTCGTCTTTTCCTTTCCACCTCTGAGAAAACGGTAAATGGGGAGGACGAGACGGATGATTTTGAATCGAAAGACGGGACTTCGAATTGCCATTTTTTTGTACCTTTGCGACGTATTTGGAACGAGGGGCAACAAAGGTCATCAAGTGGCCCGCGCCGTGGTGAACCGATTGCGTCTACTCCGTGCTAGGCACAAGCTTCGCACACGTGGACGACGCCGCTTTGGAGATGCACGCCGCCAACAAAACTCCGAGCACGCGGTAGCATTACGCTCGCGCCCGGGGTAATCGAATCGACTTTGTTCTAGCTCCGGAAATAGATGATGGGCGCTTGTGCTTGCTCTCTCCCCACAAATCAGATGCAAGCTCGGTCACACTCCTTCAGACGGTGCGTTTCGGCGTCGCTCTTCATTTCCACACATGCGGGCTTCTACTTCTTTTGGCCATCTGGTCCAACACTAACGTCCGTTTCTGCAGCCAGAGCTGCTTTTGGATGCTTGGTGCGCGTCTCCAATCGACATATGGTTCCCTGCGTCCCTTTCCCAATCGCAGACAAGGATACGCGCGATGGCGTCTCGACCTGGCACACCTATATGGCCTGCTTCCGATGCTGCCCAACACGGACCACGGCGCAGGGCGTCCGCCTGCAAGGGGACTTTGACGGCCGTGCTGATGTACGACCAACATGGGTTGGAGCACTATATAGACGAATTGCGCGCTGGTATCCAGAAAATGTCCAGATCATCCATTCTTTGACCTCCCCGGTTATGTGCCTGGAGCCTGTCCTCCCGTTCCTTTCGTTTGGGGCTTCCCGTCACTTGTTGTAGCCGCCTTCATATGCATTCACTCTCGTTTTGGAACGTCATTCTTTACGCCACTATTTTGTTTCTGTTTTTATCATAAAAAACCTGGACAAAGTGCTAGTTGTTTGTCGCGGGAAGTAGAGGTCCCTTCGTTGGAGTTCAAGTTGCTGCTCTCTTTGGCATCATACGATCTAGGAGATAGGGGACAAGGAACGCCGCCACGATGCTGTTCGCCCTAATCACTGTTGCGGTCCTGCCATTCCTAGCCGAAGCCATCATTTTCCCCATCGACAATCGAATGGTCCAGCAGCCTGGCCTGCTCCGGTACCCTCTGACAGTCAGCACCGGTGCCCCGTTCAAGAACCGGATTCTAAGACGGCAGGACGACATTGGATTGCAATCAGAGAAATCTGGCTTCTTTTATTCGATTCAAATCAGCATTGGCACTCCGCCACAGCCAGTCAGCGTCAATTTCGACACGGGCTCTGCCGAACTCTGGGTCAACCCGGTCTGCAGCAAGTCAAGCGATCCCAAGTTTTGTCAAAAGCTCGGCCGTTTCAATGGCAGTCAGTCTTTCGTCAACACCAACATCACCAACAGACTCAACTACGGCACTGGCTTTGCTGACCTGACCTATGGCTACGACTACGTTCAGATCGGGTCTGCCAAAATCAGCCAGCAAGTGTTCGGTGTCGCCACAGACAGCGCCTTTGCTGTTACGGGCATTATGGGAGCAGGCCCTCAGCTGAGGAGCTGGAAGAGCGACTACCCAATGGTCATGGACAATCTTGCTAAACAAGGCTTCATCAAAAGCCGCGCATTCTCGCTCGACATTCGGTCCATCAACAGCAGCCGAGGCTCTGTGATTTTCGGCGGCATTGACACCAAGAAATTTTCTGGCCCTTTGGAGAAGCGTCCCATCATTCCCGCCTCCCAGTCTCCCGATAAACTGGTTCGCTACTGGGTGTACTTGGACGGCATTTCCGTTACCAAGCCTGACAATTCCAGTGCCGATATCTTCGACCAAGCCAACGGCCAGCCTGTGCTGCTTGACAGCGGTTATACAGTGTCTGCTCTGCCAACGCAGCTATTCAACAAGATCAAGGACGCGTTCCCCGAAGTCAGCGCCCCCCCGCAGGGCGACCAATCTGGCCTTTGGAGAGTCCCTTGCAGCACGACGAGCCAAAATGGTAGCGTCAACTTCAGGTTCGGCAAGGCAAGGGTGGTGGTTCCCTACAGGGACTTTATTTGGAAGCAGTCGCAAGGAAACATCTGTGTGCTCGGTGTGACGCCCGATGATGCGTTCCCTGTTCTCGGAGACACCTTTTTGCGCGCCGCTTACGTTGTCTTTGACATGGACAACCAGAACGTCCACATTGCCAACAACGAGGACTGTGGTTCCGCCCTGGTGGCGATCGGTCAAGGGCCGGATGCCGTTCCGTCTATGCAGGGGGATTGCGGCCATGCTGTAGACAGAAGTACGACTGTCACATCTTCGTCGGCCACGTCCACCATCTCATCAAATTCTCGTTCGACTTTCGGAGCCAACAACACGGTCAGCACGTCCTCCAGACACAGAACTTCGGCTTTACTTCCTACCGTCTCACTCCCGGGCAGTAGCAACGCCACGGCCTCCACGGTAACGACAAGAAGCACCGCAGTCTCGAAGACAGACCTTTTGACCTCGAAGCAAGCCAAGTCCACGATGGTGCATACCTCGTCTGCGACTTCTTTGAAGACAGCCAACGTTACGTCGAGGCCAGGTTCTACTAGCACTACGATGTGGCGCAACACAACAGCAGAACCTGCTCAGATGTCGACTTACACTTCGACGTTCACAGTGACCAGAGTCCGCACCATCACATCTTGCCCGGCCTACGTCACTCAATGTACTGTCGGCTCGCTCACGACGGAAAAACTTGTCAGCACAGCTATTGGCGTGGCCGGGCATCTTATCGAGTCCGGCAGCTCAAGCGCCCCTAAAGAACCGATCATTACATCGGTGCCGAACCGCCCGGCGACGCCCAGCGCAACTTCGCTGCCCAGTGTCATTTCGGTCTTTACCACGACCAAAACTTACACCATCACATCGTGCGGTGACGAAGCCAATTGCCGCAAGGGCAGTGTGACTACTCAGGTCCTGACATCGACTACTTATCTCTGCCCAGAATCCACAACCACGTTGACCATTCCTCGAACCCACACGTGCAGCGATGGCGAAGCAAGCTGCAAACCTGGTGACAAGATCGTCCGGACCTACACTGTTACCCTGGAGCCTCATACCATAGCCGAGAAGCCCACTCCGGCTCCGGGCTGCAACGGAAACTGTATTCTTCCCACCCCAGTCGTGACCTCCCCTCTACCCAGTGACACTGTCTTGTCACAGTCACAGATCACCGTAAAGATAGACGAGATCACTATGGAAACAATGGTCGCAAACTCGAACAGTATCTCTACAGGCGTCAGCAGTATTGTGGCTGCCGAGACTGGCGGTACGCCCGGTAAAACGCCCGGTTCGACCATCAGCTCCGCGCCAACAAATATCGGCGTTCCAAAGATGCTCCGCACATCCGCTGTGGCCATCGCCATAATTTTGAGCAGCCTTGTCGTCGCGTTATGATCGTCAAATTGGGGGAGGGGGGTTTGGTACGGTAATTTTATTTTGGACATGACGACACATCTTGTCTTTGACATTGACAGATGACATATTTTAACAGACCATGGGGCCTGCTTATGGGGATCTGTACATATGCCTTCCATCTATTACTCAGACGATATCTGACAATCAACCGCATTCTGTTGACTGAATCTGACAGTTTCGGTGTCGTATTGCCACTCTCCATACTGCTTGGACTTTGAAAATGATTAGTCCGAGGACAAAACAGGTTGTAGTCATGTACATGCCTTCCGTAGACGGATCCTGGGCCATCGCTATAGATGCTGATTTGCTAAGCCGGGGCAGACTGACTTCAAGCTGCGCCTATCGATGCGAGAGGAGCCGCGCCAAACGTTTGGTAAGATGACCGTTTTCCACCACACTACGTTACACATGCCCCAGGAGAGAGCACACTGAACATCATCAGTTACAACGCAAAGGAAGACAAGAAACGTCGAATGGCGGAAGCACACGGCTTTTCACACGGCTTCAGTTTACAAATGTCGATCCATACCAGGTCCATTTGGCGTGTAGCGGCAGGTATAAATAGTTTGATGCATGCAATTGCAAGACGCACTACGTCTTGTTGGGAGCTCCCTCTGAAAACAAACTCTGAGCTCGTATGCCCATTCAACAATCTCTAGGACAGGGAGATTAACTCGAGACTAAGTACCAGAAACTCGGGACGGCTTTGACAGGCCATGCGTGGTTGCTATGTTGCTGGACATGGCATGATACAGGCCAGACGAGAGGCTGGCCGTCCGGACGGGCCAAGTGCTCTTCAGCGCGCTGCTACTCGAACAAGGCTGGATTACGTTCCGCCCACGTATGAGTATGAGCGGGTGAATGGGTTTTGGGCAGTGAGGCCGATCTGCCTGATGCCCTTTCACTGCCAGAGCGTCTCGTCATCCTGTCCCCGTGACCGCGGCAAAACAGAAAGAGACGGCACAAGATTGAGCGGGATATGGGGGGCCCTGAGGCACCTTTGCTTCGCAAGGTCGACGATACAGGGTCTTGAAAACAATAGAGGGAACCGTGGGATGAAGAAACGGAGAGAGTTGGATAGCGAGAAAGTTGGTATGATGGGGATCATGGGCCTCACAGCTGTATCCTTCCTCTTTGCTCTCTTCCAGACCAGCAGCATGCGGTAAGGCGAGGCCGACAAAAGTCCAGTGACGCGTCAAATCATGAAAGGCTCGGCCCGTAGCTGCACGGATACGAAACCACACCACCTCGCGCGACAGGCGAGATGCGTACTTCTTGCCGTGGTTGCCTCCGAGAGAACGAACCATCGTGAGATGGTGGCGGTGCTCGAAGGACATGATTGTTCTCGGGGCGCGCATGACAGGCACATGAGCGGCTGACGGAGTTCAAGTCGGTCTTGCATTGGGCATCACCTCTGCACGATCAGTACCTCTGTTTTGGTTGCATAGCATGATTGCGACAAGTCCCAAATAGAAACTGATGTGCCGACCACTCCAGGGGGGGGGGTGATGATTTAAGGATACCACCTCACGAGCAGCAGGTGTCGTGTGTTCAGGTGGCATCCAGGGATAAATTGCCCGCAGCATAAATCCGAAAAGTGTGGCTCCTCTAATCCGTTCTGCCCTGCAATGTCGCAGTTGCACTCTCGTTCCGACGACATCCATGAACTTTTGCGTGCGCATCACAAGCGTCGCAGCAGAACGAAACATCCCTTGCGTGCCTTGCTTTCTGTGGCTCGTTCCCGAAGGTACAAACTCAAACGACTTGACTGGCTTGCCGTCCGACATCAGCTAGGGCTCACCCGCTGGGCGATATGTGTATCATTGCAACGTATGGAGCACTCAAGTCGACCCCATGGGGTTGTAACGGCAAGTTCAATGCGAGTCGACACGTATTCTGAAACACGTTTCTGCTCTCCACAAGGACGTAGGACTCGCCTTATCTGAGGGTTTTTCAACAAGATCATACGCCTCCGGATCTTCACAAGTCAAATGTTCTGGAACAAATCCGTCTTTGAAGTGCAGCCCCCCCCCCAAAAAGGAGAAAAACCCACGAGGGGAGGGATGCGCTACTCATCTCATGATGGGCCTTTCATTAGGCAGATAAAACATGTGGTTCCTGTGAGGTCGCGCCAGGTCACAAGGCGAAGTCATTTCCAACGTCACTCGTGAGCACACCACCGGGCAAGTCGACGAAGATGCCCGAGCTCGCTTCGAGCCATATAGCTGGCCATTGCCAGAGATCATCGGACAGAATCTAGCGTGCCTGATCCACATCTGCCGGTGTTCCGATGCCATGCCATTCGGCTTCGCTTCTGGACATTTGTGGGTAAGCAAAGTGCTCCGAAGAGCCAGGATGCTGCTCCTCGCATGATGCAAAAGAAGGTCTGATATGAGCCAATGCGTTTCAAATCCCAGGGGGTGGCCTACCGATGGATTTTCACAGCACAAGATTGTTCAACTACCGCAATTCAGGTGACGATACCGTCTCCCGATGTCGCCAAATCGATGCCGTCCGCCAAGAACAGAGCACGATCAGCGGGACAATAATCTGCCGCTCAGCGCCAGAGCAGCAGGACGAGGTATACCGAGACATGAAGAATCATGTGCCAAGACCAATCTCGAATATTCCATGCCAAACCTCGCCCGCCCGCTTCGATTATGCGTCAACCTTCAAGCACTCGGGGAGCGACGTGGTCGCCGAGAGGGCAGATGGCCAAGCCCAGCTCGAAGTGTTCTAGAGACTTGTTGATGGGCCATCGCATTGTTTGACCAATGACGCTATAGCCAAATCGGCAGCTGCAGATGAGGCGCAGGACGGTGGCATGGCGGATAGCCAAGCTTCTCATCACGATTGCCGTGATCGGGTGCCAAGTTATGCTCGGAAGGCGTCTCGATCACATCGTCGAGCGAGAACACGATGCCTCCCATACGTCGCAGGCCGTCGTCATCGGATGACGAATGTCGGAACCTTTCATCGAGATGGATTGGGGGCCAAAAGGTTGTTGTCGAACAGACTGCGCGCTGCCTGCTTGACCATCCATCTTCCTATACACCCAAATCGGTGTTCTAAATAGGACGGGCCAAAGATGTGTGTGTGTTTGTGTGTGTGTGTGTACGGGTGCGTGTGTGTATGTGTGCGTGTGTTGTGTGTGTGTGTGTGTGTGTGTTGTGTGGTCAAGCGGGAGTGTCTGATTGGCGGATTGTGCCAGCAACTAGGGACGAGGCCAAGGTGCCAACTAGGCCGCTTCTGCATGGGGCGGGGGGCTTTTTGTTTCGGCAGAGGCTTAGACGCCAATCGCGAACCCTATCTGCTCCCCGGCGCCTTGCTTGGTTCGACTTAAGATGGACGGACTGTGATTGTGAAGACGTACTTTACGCCGCGCACCGGACCGATGTCTCCCAACGATTGGTCCGTGGGAACCCTGGTCTATTCCTTGCTTGATATGGTATATGTGGTGCAGACGACGGCGAAGCCAGCCGATTTCTGCCACTTCGACGAGCTGATTGACAGGAAATGGTGGGGCTGGTCGCCAGCCAAGCTCTGCAAACCGAGCCAGCGTCGGCCGTCGTAAACCCGGCAAGGAATCGAGGGTCTTCAGTTTGGTCGGCCTGCATCCTCACATTATTTTTTATCACGCCCCTGCTCAAGAACGTTCCTTGTAACCTAGAGTAGACGAGTACCAGATAAAGTACTCCAGTAAAGTACCTACCTTAGGTACCTAGGTGCAAGGTATGTGTACCCGCTATAAGCAGGTGCGACTCCGTTGACATGGACGCAGACATTCGTTGCAAATGTCACGTTGGTCTTGTTGATGATTTTCACGGCTTCTGGCGGGGAACAGTCGCTGCAGTTTTCATAGACCGGCGACGTTCAAGGCTGTGTGCGCAAGTCACGACAGGGCCGACCCTAATCAGTCAGCATAAATGAGAGCCAGCACTGCCCTGATATTCAATGCCATCAATAAATGGCCGAGATATTGGATGAACTTGAAACGCATGAAATGAAAACTCCGATGGCCGACTTGTCCATGCCTCGACTCCGGACCGCTGTCCCGCCTCTTTTGTCGATGAAACCGACGTCTGTTGGGAGAAAATACTCATATGGAGTATCATGACACGTCCGTCCGATCCCGACAGTTGACTGCGCTGAGAGAAGACCTGAGTTGATCACCAGATATGGGGAGACTTGAAGTTGCCAGCATGGGCCCGCACAGTCTGACGTTCAATTCGATCGATCCCTGACCTCTGATTCAGCGCGACGAAAAAACGCCGTTCACGTTGCGGCGCTTCAGAAAATTCTAGAAGATGGACGAATCGTTGCACCCAACGAGAGATGCAGGGGCCCAGCTTGCTGGAACAGGCAAGTCTTTCGGCGAACATCTTCCCCCTTGCAGGCACGTCGACATGCTTTGAAAGCGAGAAATGGAAGATCAAATATGAAATTGGATCAGGATTTGTGAAGGTCCCCATGCATGGGGGACAGGCATCATGTAGCAGTCAGGCACCACGGACCAACATGAAACTGCTTCTGGCGCCTTCAGGTCAGAGTACGACTTGATTTCTTGCGCCTCGAAGGAAACCCATGACAAGACGTGAGCGGGACTGCAAGGTCCACGTAATGGGCCCTTGATTGCCCGCGGCAGGCAAGCAGGCAGATGAATGGAGCTGCTCTTGCCCCATTAATGCTGTAATGAGCATGAGCATTCCATACATTGAGGCATACGGGCACACTGACCTTGATCTCCTTCCAAGATGTTCATACGCTCGGGGTCGTTGCGAGTGCGAGAGGAGAACGGAGGGCTGAGCAACTTTGCGCCATCACCTCACCATCTGTTGATCGCTCCTGCAGAAAAAAGAATGATACCGAGTGATGCTGGGATTCCGTCTCGATCGTGGCTTCCTTCATGGAGGGCCGAGTCGGCCGAGTCGGGGAGCCGAGGCTGGTATCGTACCTGCCCTGATACCAGCTGTGGCCCCCCTTTCACTCTAGCCGGTTATGTCCTTGCGCAGCGGGAAAAGGCCCTTGGACTCGACTCGTGAGCAGGTAGCGGACAATCGTATGCTCCGTTGACAAATCCCGCGCACAACGTGCCGTCACGTCGAATCCACGAATACTCGACGCCTAAAGAGAGACACGGCAGTCGCCTCATTGTCTCATGAAACAGTGTGCGGAGGCCACCCTCTCTTCCCTTCTCTATTGGCTCCTCGCAAACGGGCTGGAAAGGCCAATATCACGTTCAAGCATCTCGATTGGCTGTCTCGGGTCGTCAAGCGCATTCTGGATGCCAACCTTGGAGAAATGGAGGGCAGATCATCGGAACGAAGTAGACAAGCCACAAAAGGCTTGAAGCCCGGGGCCTTGACAGGTTGCAAGGTCCGGCGGGTGCGTGACACGACTGCTGTGGTTGCGCCCAAGACTCGAGTGACCCCTGTGCCAATAGCGTCTGACTAGAGGGACAATATTACCACGTATTATGGAGAGTAGTAGCCGCAGCAGCACAGAATCCGAGCAGATCTGATGTGAACAGTCGGTAGGCGTCACGGGCTCCAATGATTGTGGTTGGCAGCATCCTCCAATCGGACTGGCGACATGGGCAGCATCCCTCCTTTACTATTAGACCGGATGGAAGCCCAAGCGCTGGACCCCCTCCTCCATTTACATCTCGACGTGACTCGACTGGGCGGCGGCCCCCCCCCCCCCTCTCAAGGACATGCGTCCCTTCGTCGCGCGTCGACGTCGTCGGCCAAACCTGATTTCGTTGATATGGCTATGACTTGACTCTTTCCAAAAACCACCCAACTTCTCTGCACGTGCCACGAAGCAGACAATTCTGCATCTCTCGGCCACCCGAATCCGAAGAAGCGTCCGAAGACGAGGACCGCCGCTGATGTCGAATGTGCACACGGCAATTGCCCGTCTCAAGTGGGCTGCTACAAAAGAACCAGGCACTAGGCAGGTTCGTCGGACGCTAGAGGTAAGTTGGAAGTGCCTCCCGTCTCGCGCCGAAGCATTCGCCGGACTTTCGTGGCGCTAGTGTGGCACCCAGGATTTCACAATCGGCCCCCAATCACGCTGTGGAGATGGAAAAACAGACGCCAGGCCAACCGTCGAGAGCCCTGCGCTGTAATTATGTATGTGTGCGTATGGCACACTTGTGTGCGTGTGCGTGCCTCCATTCACCTATGTATGTCGGATCACCGGACTGAGGGAGGTCACTCGGAGGGGGCGAAACGAGAAAGAGCGACGCGAGGTTGCTTCCTTCTCTTCTCCATGCACATTGACTCCTTCCGACCGACTGTTCGCTCGAGGCCGATTGAGCAACTGATCTGGGCACATGCCAACGGACACTCCTATGACACGAAATCTGAATCACGCGAATGCATTGCGACTGAAGATTGGATTGCGCATCTATCTTTGATTGGCTCTCTGGAAAGCTCCTCAATGCAGCCCTGCTATTGGCACTCTCGGATGGTGGCCAGATGGGGGGCGCGAGAGGTTCGCCTCCGCTTCGCTCGCAGCTTCAACCCACCTCCACAGGTCCGGCAGTGTCCCAACGCCACATCGTCGGCTACGCCCTTTCGCTTTCGTCTACCTTGACGGTGACCCGCCCGTCCGCGCAAGCCGGCTCTCAAAGGCATGAAATGGTGATGAAATGAACCCCCCCCCCCTAAAAAAAACCAAACAAAAGAATCTGGGTCAGTCGCGAGAACGCACAATAGACAGATGTGCGGCTCCTCTTTCGTGCTCCTCTGATACCCGCGTCTTTGTGCCATCAGGTTCTCCTCCCACCCCTTCCACCCCCCTTCTTCTCCTTCTTCTCCTTCTTCTCCTTCTTCTCCTTCTTCTCCTTCTTCTCCTTCTTCTCCTTCTTCTCCTTCTTCTCCTTCTTCTCCTTCTTCTCCTTTCCACTCCAAAGCCCACTAGCCCTTCTTTCAGATTCGGTGCCATGGGAAATGCGATTTGATCGCTGGGTTGACGGGACATGGCGGAGCGTTACGTCGGTGAACTCGCCCTTCTTTTCGCGCCTTGCCTGCAGGCAGTCTCCGCCGCCGCCGCAGCCATGCAGAATCGCCTGACAGTGAATGGGCGTCGCAAAGGGCAGCAGGGCCAAGCACTAAAACACGCATGCCAACCACGTGCGCACAGTCGTGCCTGGCATCGGAGTGTGTAGACGCAGGCAGACGCGGTGTCGTCTGATGCCCTCCTCAAACGGTCCAAATTGCGGCCAAGTCGAACAAATAGTTCATCTGACAGCGTTTGACCAGCCACACTGCCATGACGACTCGACTGCAACGTGGTTCCGACGTGACACAGCGGCTTCGTGCTTGACATGTGTTATGACCACTGCTGTCAATTCACGGCCGTCTGCGTGTGTCGGCGAAAAACGAAGGCGACTGGCTCGCCCCCCCGACCGAGGCGCTCAGCAAGGTGCCGCCCCTCACCTCGACAAGGGAGGGGGTCGCTTCTCCAATGGGACCTCATCACGGGACGGTGCCTAGCTCTGATGCGCCTTCTACTCGCCCTCCTGACGACTACATAGACCAGTCCTGTGCTATTAGCTGCACGCCTAGGCACACATCCCCGACCTGGTCAACGCCACCCCCCCCCCTTCCTCTTGTCACCTTCACCCAAACAGATGTTCCCGCATTTTCCTTTCTCCAGATAACCTGCGCAAGCCGGTCTATGCCTTCCAAGTTCCTTGTACATGGTGGCAGCCATGGGACTTTGACAGTACTACGGAGTACTGCGACCACAGCCCGCACCACACCATCGGGTTTAAGTGCTCCTCCCATATCTGATACCCAGCTTTTCTTTACCGACGACGCCACTGCTGCTGCTTCCTAGGATGAGGATGCTGCAGCGCTCCCAGTGTATGGTGTATGGGGAAAGCCAGAACACCCCGGTCATGGTCCCTGGCCACAAGGGTCTACAGCGCGCAGTCCGACGCGCCTGCTGACCGTCCCTGACTGTCAGGCAGGTAAGTAGGCGGGTGAAGTGTCCGAGGCAGAGTACAAGTAGGTGAAGTAAGTACTTTCCTAAATTAGGAGGTAGGTAGGTTCGAAAAGTACCTGCTTTAGGTAAAGTACCTAAGGTACCTACCTTGCGTACTTTACTGAGTACCTTGGGTAGGTGTTGAGCCGACATCCTTGATATTTCCGTCGCCCATTGCTCCTTCTCTGCTGGCAGCCTGAAGTTCTCTATGCCTTGAAGGACTTCCTTCTTATATCAGCCGGCTGCCTTCCTCCCTCTTCCCTCTGTCGCCAACTTCATCCGCTGTTCAGACCAGTCGCCTCACAATCTCTTTACTATTTGCCTTGTCAGAACCCCCAGTCCTCGACTGTTGGTCCGTTGCCATCGCCATACGTGAACCTCCCTCTGCTTCGCCGCTTGCGACTCTTTACATAGAGGAGTCAGTAAAACTATTCGCGAGGTCGGCACTCAACAGCCACAAAATCGGTCAAAGTGTACGACTTGATTCTTCATAATGACGGCTCCTCTATTACAACAGACCGTCTCCATCAAGGACGCGGCCGCTATCCGGAAACGCAGACGTCGCGCTCCGACTGGCGGCGCTGCTGACGATTGCTTCACATGCTCGAGAAGAAACGTCAAATGTGATCGCCGGCGGCCATACTGCTCTCAATGTCTGGAGATCGGCAACGAATGCTCAGGATACAAGACGCAGCTGACCTGGGGCATCGGCGTTGCCAGCCGAGGAAAGCTCCGAGGGCTTTCCCTCCCTGTCGCAAAGTCACCTCCAGTATCGCAAGAGGTGAAGAAGTCTCCCGCAGCAAGAGGGCGTGCCAGATCGACCGTGGCTGTCATGGCTGCCCACTGGGCCGAGCAAGAGGGCCTCGGGGGACGATGCGCGCCCATCGACATCCCATCGACAAGCAATCGCGCCTTGGATCCCTTTCCTGGCCACAGCCATCATTACTTCTCTACGCGTCAGCCCGGACCTGCGTCGAGCGTTTGCCAACACGGCTGGGACGGCCTGAACTATGCTTCTGGTCTCGTGCATCCGCCCGACGCCATGCCCAGATACTCGAGAAACGCATTGCCCTTGATAGTGGACGGCCTCTCGTCATCCGTCGACGCCATCAGCGAAATCGACTTCTTGTCCCATGTCGGCCATGCCTATTCGACGAGAGACAACATGTCTATGAGCGGCGGCTCGTCAATCACCTACGACGGATACCCACGTACCCAACGACCCGTTACTGAGCAGGGTCCTCCACCTTTGTTGATCTTTGATCAGGCTCGCGTAGCGGCGGCGTGCCATGGCTTCGCATACGCCGCATCAGAACAAAACTCCAGTCTCGGTTCCCAAATGGATTCCTTGGACGCGCATCTAAGACATAGATCGACGCAGCCGTGCGACGGCCCGAGCGAGCATCCTTTGACGCCGTGTCCAGCTTATCAATTTTGATCAAGTCACAGACCTTCTGGGAGTCAATGTGCCTAGAGCCTGATGGAGTTAGAGAAGGCTTTAAGCCTCCTTGACGGCGAAGAATCGATGCACATTTTCTCGAACAGCTCGCACCGCGGCAGAAATGGCCTTCTTCGTGCCCTCCTGCATTGTTACGAATGAGAGCTCAGGTACATGTGGAAAACATTTATTGTCTATCTGAACAGGAGCTTTCCCACTCCTTGCGGTGTGTTGCCCCTCTGGGAAGGTAACACATTACACGGTACCTGCCCCTCCATCTTTAGACATTGAAATGAGAAGTTGAGAGCAGGCCGCAGGCGGTAAAGAGGCCAGAGAGGTTGTTATTTAGAAGAAAGTCCCATGATGTACATGGATCACGTTCGTGGTGTCACCGAGACACCACAAGATAATACACTGTCACCGAGCAGAGATTTTCGGTATTCGGATCCCAGCCTGGAGCTCAATGAATATTGGAATGTCATCGTACGGCCCCGCGGTGGTATTGCGTTGGTCATGTCGCCAGCTATGTGTCACTGGCGATACTCCAAGTCCGAGAATATGCATGTGCATTCATTGGCCCGGCGAAGAGGCATTTGATCTTCAAGAATTGACAAGCTGAGCATGATAAGCAAGAACCTGGGTTTGGACTCTTCTCTAGCCCGCTTTGGCTTCTGCTCCAGCGTCATCAATTGTCGATCTGTTAACACTTGGTGTCACCCCCGTTCGATTGAGCACAACCATCGGGAGGCCGTGATATAGGATTGTTTCAGACGTCTCGAACGAAGCTGTCAAAAATGTGCACACCTTCCTGTCGAGCTCTAGCCTCAAAGCAGGGGAGCATAGTGTTGTCCGTTTTCATCCGTTGTTCCATGACAGTGATGACGAGGTTTACCAGCCACAGCAACTTCCCAGAGGATCTGTAGACGTGTTGATCAGTCGGCCCAGTGCTCCGGGCCTCGGCAGTTCTCGACCCGAAAGCCAGACGGCAGATCTGGCAGATTGGCGAAGGCGAGTGCAGCAACGCCCCGACGACAGGCAACCCACTTTCCATGGCTCGAACGAAACGGTTGACGCGCCACTTCAACCTCTCGCGCTGGAGAGGTAGCTCGAGCTCCGTGTTGAGTCCTCCACAGGCCGGTCCATACATGGACAGGCGTGCGTCATCGCTCTGTATCCAGACGTTATCGCGACAACTGATCCTGCTCTGCACACGTAGAAGCGGGGGAAGCACTGCTCAGCCAAGGCCAGGGGGGGGGGATGAAGATAGGAGAGTAACTAGGTTGGAACGGATACACGTCGTGTCCTGTCGTCTCCGAATCACACGTCAGTATCTAAGAAAAGTGACCCAAATTCACGACGTAGAAAATATGGCCACAACGGAAGGAAGGGGAAGAGAGTAGAAGCAGCTGAGCGGCTGAACCCATCGTCAGTGGCCGGAACTTGACGTGTCGAGGAGGAAGCTTGGCATTCTTCGGACATGCCTACCTCTCCTCTCGGAGACGTTTCTCTAAAGGGTCAAAAAGAATGACAGGAAACCGCTCGAGTGATAGGAGTGAGGTTCTATGTAGCTTTGAAACTGCACAGACGCCCAAAGCCAGAGTTCAGTGCGAGGTGGGCACGAGGATGTCTTACGGCGGCATTCGACACGAGTCAAACGGGGGTGAGCCCGTGGTTGATGGAAGTCTGAATCAAATCCGGCAGAAACCAACGCAAACATTCACGTGTTGGTGGTGATGCGCCGCATCGCTCAAGGGAGGAAGTTGGCAGGGTGAAAGCCGCCTGGAATCTTGTATTCTCTATTCTGGGATCAGGCACGTTTTCAGCGATAAATTGAGGGAACATCAAACGATTGCTGAACTTTGCTTGGGAAAAGCGCAGGTGCTGTTCACATGTCGAGACACGGCGAGTATATGAACCTGCGACGTTCATTGTGCTCTTGGTCGAACGTTTGAAGCAGACAAGACGACTCATCCCTTGCTCATGGCGTGTGAATCAAAGCTCAACGACTGTTCGCACGCCTCGAGTGTCTTCTCTGCCTCGCTCCGATTACTTCACAAAAGGAGAAGATGTCATAGAACACGGAGTGATCCTGCCATCGCCCAGCGGAGCGATGAAGGAAATCGTCGATGATGCTTAGTCCAAGTTTACGAGACAGACGGAGTCTCCTCCCAGGCATTGCCGAGCGTTTGTTTACTAGCTCTCTTGCTGCTGGTGGTTCTGTCAAGTATCGTTCTCCGGACGCACCATGCATGTGAACAAAAGTCATGTTTGATTCCAAGGCTGCTGGTTGCGCGATGATTGTGTGCGTCTGGAAGTGAACCGATCAGTCTGCGCCGCTCATCTGCTTTCCGTCGGAATAAATCCGTCGCGCCCAAAATGCCTGTATCTGGTCAGGTCGCTACGGCCTCGATGGACTCGCGGATGGCGTCGGGAATGGTCTGATATCATCTCAGCAGCGTGGCATCGAAGTCATTTGACGACTTGGCGCCGTTGTTCACTTAATTTAAGCTCATGTGCGATAAGTTTGGCTTGTCATACACATGTGGAATTCTCAACGCTACCTTTTCCCGAGGACAGACATACAAGGAACCCGCACAGGAAGCCTGCCTACGATACAAAAGAGGGCTGTGGATCAAGTCAAGTGCCGCAGACAGCCACCTCAAGCGATTCAAAGCTCAAGTGCGAGTATTCGTGCTAGACGTACTCTTTTGGGTTTCGGCTGAGATAAGTGAGCAGCGGCCGACTCGAGTGATATCTTGCATCGACCCTGAGAAAGGCCCCGCGTGATCGAATTCCCTGGTTGTCTCAGAGAGGCGCAAAGGGGCGCTTTGGTAGATCAGGGCTGAAGCTCCGCGAACACATGTTCTGCGCAGCCAGCCTCTTGTACCCGTCAAGGCCGGAAGGAGTTGCGACGCCGTTGGTGATGCAAGTACCGATGGGGGCCTTCTCGTTGGAAACGAGACCTTTTGCCTGGACGAAGGCGCTGGAGCGAACGTGGTAGGGATCTCGCTCATAATACTTGTCCAATATAGGATGCACCATAACCGTCTGTCGATGGATGGTGAGAATGGAATTTGTGGGCACATTGACCCAGTTCTCTGTTCGACGCTGAGCGGTTAATAACGTATCATGTCACTCGACGGTTTGTTTACCTGTCGGGGCAGGTCAGGGGTCATGCATGCTTCTCACCTCGCTCAAATGTCAGAGGCTCACTAGCTACCAGAACAATATCGGCGCCTTTGTCGTTGCGCTCCATCTGATACTGTCTGTCGCTCGGGTCCGATGTCCTCGTCACCCACTGCGTTCCGGAAGAATAGTAGAGGCTTGCGGCTTCATCCTTTGCACTACTAATGTACCTCGTGCAGATGACGCTGTGGCCGTCCGTGAGCGCAAAGTTCAGCAGACTTCTCGTGTCCACGTCCTCATCGTCGAGGACGTCCCGGGGAAGCGAGTCGGTCAGGTCGTTGATCTGAGCAATGGTGTTCTCCACGGCTTTTCGCAGTATGGTAGGACCGAAACCGTTCTCCGGCGAAGAGCTGGGGTCGTGTCCGAGCCTCTCGAGCGTGTCAAGAAACAGGGCAAATGCCCACTCACTGTCCGTCGACCCCTTGACCTGCAGGTACCACTTATCTGCTAGTCGCTCGCTGAGCTTCCTCTTGATGTATCTCCAACCGCCGAGGCCGCCGTTGTGCATCCACATGAGACTGGCATGTGTGAATGGATGGCAGTTGTCTTCGCTCAAAGAACCTTCGGTCGTGGCACGGACATGGCCAAAGATGAGGCGCGAGGCCGTCTTGGATGCTATCCGGTGCAGATTCGTGCAGTTCCATGCGGGTATCGTCGAGGTGAAGAGACAAGGGGCAGCCCCCAGCTTGCGATCGGTGTAGAAGCCTATGCCGAAGCCGTCGGCATTGTTTTGCCCACGGCGAGTATCCTAGCGTCGAAGGTCCGTCAGCATCGCGTCGACGGGTGTCTCTGGACGAGGTAGGGAAGGAGGCAAGCGCCACACCAAGCGTAGTCGTGAGTCGAAAGACTGCTTCAAGATCGAGTGAGCCGGGTCGAGAATGAGCTTGGAGAGTAGAATCTCGTCGCTTCCTTTGTATACCTGGTGCCAATCTCCTGATTAGAGAAACCAAAGAATCCGGGGGTTTACAACGATGTCGACGTCGGGCATTACCAAGAAGCGGCACATGGTGGATGCCAAGTGCAGATATTCAATGCAGGCAACATGCCACGATCAGGCTGTAATGGATGCCGGACGTCCTCTCCGGTTTCCCGGCTGCAGTGCGCTGAAAGAAGATGGCGTTCCTATGCTCGAAGAACGAAGATGCTGGATGCCAATGATGATGAATTGCGCTCGGGAATGACACCATCCCTGCGGCGGGGGCCAATTTAGTGGAAGGCGTGACCCCAAGCGGGGCCTTGATGGTCCACAACCGCGAGGATCCCGTTAACGCGCCGGTCCCGCTAACGCGCCACACCCGCGATTTTTCAAGCCTCGACCGCGTTTGCCGTCTGCCGCCGTCACCTCGGCTTGAGCTGTGGTAATTTTGCAATAGCCATACGTAAGACTTCGTGCATAGCTTCTCCGTTCAGCGGCTTCGTTTCATGAAGAAAGAACGACATACCGGTCCTGGACCACGGTGACATTTCGCTGCCCTCGCGCTTCGATTTACCTAGGTGATTTTGCTGCCGCCAGCCAAATGTCTTCCTCGTTACCGACGACTTTCCCCTCTTCCCCCAGTCGATCCCGACGAGCCAGAGATAGAAGAAAACCGTCAGTCACACCCAAAAGGTTCACGCGGTTTTTCAGGCCACGGTCCGCTTTGGCCGCAAGAGAGCGAGTCGCACTGGATGTCCTGACTGCTCCTGCCATCAATCGTCGACCCAGGTCGCCGACGTCACCAGATAGTGCCTCGTTAGATGAGGACTCGATTTGCCCGTCGTCACCAACTGAGGGCTTGGGATCGAACGAGAACGCCAGATACAAGAGGCGGCGGCGGCTGTACACAGCAAGTGATCCAGCCGAGGAGCGACAGGGCGTCACGCCTGACGGTGTGCACCTCCCAGCTCTTCGTCTGCCGAGGAGGAGCCCGCCTGCGTCTAGAGGACAAATCTCGGACACGACCGTAGCTCTGGTTGAAGCTCGGGTCGACGGGGATGTCCTTGGCCGGCGGCGAAATACTTTGGTGGGCGCAATGAAAGAGTGGAAGCAGATTGCACGTATCAGGATACTCTGGCTAACCTACAGACAGCGTCAATTTTTCAGTCCAAGGTGCCATCATGGCCTAGCCAGTCCGGCCGAGAAGCTTGTCCTGCCTGCATCCGCTCCACAGTCACTCGAGTTGAGGACAAACTTGGTATGCGCCAACTTCACCACGTCGTTTTCGACCATCTCGCTCACTTTTCTTGAAAGGACCTGGCAGATTACCGGCCCAAGCCCATCCGAAACGCTCGACATGTTCGCTTCGAGGTGCAAACTCTTGAACGTGAATTTGGCACCGCCGCACTCGCCAGAGACCATATCCTTCGCTTTCCCGTTGGCGATGCGCGATCGGAGACGGCCGGCTTCTACAGCGACGCCCACGACGTACATCAATGCTCCGCACCCCAGGGTGAGGAGGGCATGGCAATCCCATTCAGTCTGTCAAGCTGCTACCGCGCCGATTACACCGCCATCGGTGCCGACGACGGCTATGTTCGTCTCTTCAACACGACCGAGGATGCCCGCGGTCCTTTCCGTTCCAAAGTAGATGCGTACATCAAAGTCGTCGACAACGCAATCATAGATATGGACATATCCCAGGACGATTTACGACTCGCAGCCGCGTGCGGTGATCAAAGCGGCAGGATCGTCGACGTGCGCACCCAGACCGTGGCCGTTGATCTCACCGAGGGCCACTGGGAATCACTGAGGAAGATTGCTTTCCAACCCGCCAGTGGCAACGGCGACATCCTCGCGACGTCGGACAGAGCCGGGTGCGTGCAGATGTGGGACCTGCGTTGCGCGCCCCTGCCTGTCAACATGTTTTCGAGCGTTTCCGTGGATCGTGACACTCGCCTCGAGCCTGTGCGTGCCAGGACGATCAACACAATCAGAGACGCCCACCAACGTGTCGGACCAGGCAGCAGGTCATCCGTGTCTGTCACTGCCATCCAATGGCTTCCGCAGGGCCGGGAGCACCTTCTTCTCACCGCATCGGACGCCAACGCCTGCGTCAAGCTATGGGACACACGCTACATCAGACCCAGACGCCATGTCCGCGACACGCCGCTTGCCACGACAAAACAGCCAACGGCCCACGCGTGGCGGCCTTATGGCATTACCTCGCTGGCCCTCAGCGGCGATGCATCACTGCTATATGCCGTATGTAAGGACAGCACCATATATGCCCATTCCATGAATCATCTCATGCTCGGGTACGCCCCCGAGCTCGGCGACGGTGCCGCGAAGCGGAAGCCCGTCGACGCCCAGGGGCTCAGGCCCATGTACGGCCTCAAGCACGAGAGCTTTGTCGCCTCCACCTTCTACGTCAAGTGTGCCCTTCGACCGGCCTCGCACGGCTATTCAGAGCTCCTTGCCGTCGGGAGCCAAGACAGCTGCGCCGTGCTCTTTCCCACCTGCGAGCGATATCTGCGGTCTTCACAGACACGCCGCGCTTTCGGGGCGAATGAGGAGGTTGATGGCGTTCCAATCTTCCACGCCGGCACAGCTCTTATCCGAGGGCACTCGCGCGAAGTCACCACGGTCAGCTGGTCTCACGATGGCAAGCTGGTCACGGCTTCCGACGATTATGGTGTCCGTCAATGGCAGACCGATGCGGCGAGGGCAAGACATTTGCGCCGCGTTGGCGAATTCGGCGGCGAGAGGTATATGGCCGGATGGGCCGACGTCGGTGAAGACTGGGATTTGGATGACGATGACACGACCGGCCCTACGCTCCCCCTCGTCCAGACGTGATTCGAGGTTCGACCGTGAGGATTGGAGACGGGTACATATAACAAAAGCAGCGTCACAGTTGAAATGCCGCATTCACGACCACGAGACATTATTTTTTAACAGACCAAGGACTGAGTATTTATCAAAGCGCAAACTGACACTACCGTTACGGAATGTTCGCGTTCACAATGCCATGTCACATCCCGTTGGCTAGGAAATTTTGCAGAGTCACCAACCTCTGTCAGATCGATGATTGATACATTGTGGCGTCCTGCGCCATGCACGAACCATCATCTCCATGGCTAAGTAAGAGCCGAGTGAACCAACGTGATTTAGATTGCATTCTCGCTTCGCATGTCGTTTCGCATGTCGTGTCGCGTGTCGTGTCGCATGCCGTCTCCATTGGGATTCTTTTGACGTGAAACATCTTGCAATAGTGCTCCATGATATTCCCGAAGTCATTCCTTCCTACTTATGTGGTTCAACCGTCGTCGACTGGCCGGAATACACGAAGCCGAGGATCAAGAGGCCGATAGCGACCCAAATCGCCCAGCTTGTAGCCCCGCCCCGGCGCAAAGAAATCGTTGCCATCCTAGTGCTCTGCGTCAGGCGCCTCTCGGGTTCTCCCATCGAGCGGGCAGGATGGGTAAGGTGCTTCTTGAGCCGCATGGGTTTTGGAAATGAAAGATCTGGTCCGTCACCGCCAGCAGATTCTTCGGGAGAAGACGCTGCGACGTTGGCGTGGCCATGGTAGGATGCGGTCTTGTGCCGCGGTCGACAAACACTGTCTTCTCCACTGTCTTCTTTGTTCACTGCAACATTGCCAAAGACTTGACTCGTGAATGGTCTTGTCATAGCGGCGAAGATGCTGTCCAACGAGCTTTTCCTGTCCGGAGTCGGGGAGCGGGACTGGATGGCGACCGAGTCCAGCTGCGCGACAAGCAAAATAAGATGCTCAAAGATACAGACCCCTTCTTGCACAATCTCGCACTTTTCGTGCCGGGTCAGCGTTCGCTCCGAGTCTGCGAATCGCTGCTTAAATTCACGTTTCAGGTCCGCGCCGTTCTCAGGCGTGTCGAACTGGAAGAAACGAATCGGCGGGTCGGGGTTTCGGTGATTTGGAACGCGAGCCTCTTGCGCATCAGTGGGCATCATATTCCGTCGCTGTGACTCCATGGGGCAACGATTCGCGTCAGATGAAAGGAGAGACGACGGCTTTTCCCAAAAGTCATTGCCGGCGGACTTGAGAGTAGCACGTAGGACCCGTCCGCCCGCAAAGAGGGCCATGAACATGATGTAAGAGTACGCCAACAGAAGGTGAGGCCTTTTCTTGACAGCCAGCTTGATGTGCTCGACAAAGTCTGCAAGATGGCCCGTCTTGCCAATAGCCCTCAACTGATCCTTGGTCGTATCAGCCGACCAGCCCATCATAGATTGGACATCTGCCAGCAGCCTTTCAGACCGCATCAGACCCGGCAAATACAACCGATCAAGCGTCTCTCCGACATGATGCGGCACACGCTGTCCCTCCAGATTCAAATCTTTGTATCCATGTGGATCCGGTCCGTTCGCGGAGGCGCTTCCCACGTCGCGAGCCCGAACAGTATTGACAATGTCCCACCAGATAGACTCAAACGTCGTATAAATCGATGCGACATGTAGCATGCCGGATGCATAGAGGGAGGCGTCTGGGGCATTGGGTGGCATTGCCAGAGGAAGACGTTCGAGTATCAGCTTGTTGAGCTTTGCATGTGTAGGACGAGAAGCAACAACTATAGCCTCGGCCAGCGGTCGATTGTCTGGAGATACATCCAGATCCATGGCTGGCATTGAGCCGTCCAGGGACAAACGACAGAGTTGGGTTGGCAGCTGAGATGTTCGTGTCGAACCAGATGCCACAAAAAGGTATGATGATGTGTCGATGAAAGTGAAAGGAATGTGCGATTGCTTGGAGCCGATGGATCGAATGAGTCTCCCTACAGAACATTCCGAGGCAAGGACCGAAAGAAATACTGCGGACGGAAACCAGTCCCGACTCTGTTTGGTCTTATGCTTGTGGCGATGAACACGTCTCGAGGCCGACAGCGGCAGGGCGCGGCAAAGGGTTGCTGTAACTTGCAGGACTAGCAAGGGCGATGTGGTGACATGGTATCGTCAGGGACCAGTGACACCATCGAATGCTCATGCAACATGGCTCCGAGCTCTCCTCAGGCGTAGTTCGTGTAACAGGCGGGCTGTAGGGTGCTCGTCCCGACCCCGGATGATGACGCTGTGCGAGTCAGCGATCTGCTTGCCGGCAACGACTTGCTCGCGTTTGTCCAATGGGAAGAAGCAACAGGTGCGAACGTGTCGGGGGTTTGTGCGGAATGAATCAGGGCGGGAGCACACGGCCGACCATGTTTGAACTAGGCGGGATTGAGCGCGTCGGATGCACCGAGCAAAAAAAGCGGTTGGCTGCGGCACGAAAGGACATTCTTGTTCCCTGTCCGTTCATTTTCATGCCAAAAAAAAGAGGAAAAAATAAAAGAGGGAAAAAAAAAACGTAATACGCGCGGGACTGTCCGAAGCAGGAGGATTCTTTTCCCTTCTCTCCCCAAAAATGTCCCGCTCTCGCTGCATCACAGCCGAAAAAGTCTGGTCAGGCATCAACATCGACTAGGTAAAGTACGTACTATGGATCCGGATTGGGCACCGACTCTTTTCACAATCGAGAAAAGGGTCCGCGATCGACGCCAGTGCCGCGCACGCCTTGACAGCCGTCCAAACAAAGAATTGGCATAATATGTGCCTATGCTACTCGGTAGTGTTGAGGAGATTACAATTATCGCGACGAGCGATGGCAAGGATTCGGGTGACAATTCAGTCACGTCACGTGTGGTGATCCTCTCGTGACCATCGATGCCAGGCTCGACCTTCAAACGGCTGCCAAATGGATAGTAATCGCAGATGGTACACCAGCGACGCAGCTATTGTGTCACGCGAGCTGCACCATCGTCACATGGCGCTTTTGCCGGAGGCTCGTCAACAACTCTCATTGGCTTCGACATGGCTTGCTTTCTTCTTACTCATCTACTGCGCATGGATCCGGCGAATAGTCATTCTGCTTGTCGCACTCGCCCTGGCTCTCGTGATTGATAAACACAAAGGATGCAAACACCACCGCTGCGCCGATCCAATAGACAAAGCTAGAGTATTGTCCGTATTGTATGATTTCTCCAACCAGTGACAGTGGAATTGTGAGAGAAAGTCCGACCGTCACGACCAGTGGGCTGGTCAGGAGCATGGCCAACGCCCACGATATATCGCTCACAAATGATGCAATAGAATTGATCTGATGTTGCAATTTAGCAGCCGATTTCGCCAGACATGCTCATGATAGGCGACTCACAATGATGACGGCCCAAATCTTGCCCGAGGGTGGCAGTTGGAACTGAACGCATTATCCAAGGTCAGAACAGTGGTCCATCACGGGCTTCGGAAGAAACAGACTGTTGATGACTTACCGGCTCGACATTCGTCCAATGCAAAATGAAGAACAACGGCCATAAGAGTGCCAGGTTGAAGAGTCCCACCATGCCAAAGAACAAGCGCATGTTGACCTTGTCCTCGTTACCGACGCGCCGCTTCATGACGGTCACGTACACGCCATACAGGATGGCGCTGAAGAAGGCCATGGCGTCGCCAATAGCAATCTGCCTTGGTGTTTTGTGAGGAAATGATCCTCTGTTCTCATCGCTCTCTCCCGCAAGGTCCACTGTCGATATGAAGACTATGCCAACCAGCGACGCAGTGACGCCAATCAACTTGCGCAAGGAAAATGCTTCGACACGGAACAAGGCACAAAATACCAATGTCCATACACTGCTCGTAGATGTCAGAATGGTGACGCTCGCAACACTCGTGTACTCTAAGCATGCCGACGCAAAATAATTGGCCAGAAACCAAAGCATACAGAATTCAAAGCTCAGCACTGCCGTTTCGCGAAAGGTGAGCTTTTCCTGGAGGCTCTGACTCGCTCTACGTGAGAAGCCATTCTCGCCTACCAAAACTTGGTCATGTTCGTCATCGTGAGTAGCCGCCTTCGTGTACGATTCGCGTCGCTGGCATTCAGTCCAGAGCTGTAACAGATCATTGCGCAAGCCCTGTACACCATGTTCGGCAATGTATTTGACAAACATGGGCAGCAGGGAGAAGGCGAACACGGACGTATTGGAATAAACGAGAAAGAACGGCTTGTCGTATGTGTGGTCCGAGAAGATGAGCTATTTGCAGAAATCCACAATTAGAAAACTTTTATTGCCCCAGTTGATGCTGATCGTCACCGTAATGGAGTCGTTTTCGACTTACGCTGGCAAGAAAATTCGACAGCGTCCACAGCACAACCGTCACCAACAGGAGACAGATGCCTAGTGTCCGTCTAGTGATACGGCCGAGACCCATCATCATCGGAACGTCAGCCGACTTGGTCAAAACTAACGGGAACACACGAGTCGACGTCGCCGACGTGGCCATTTCGAGGGCATCTTGACCGGCCGACGACGGTCTGCGCTGGTGGGAGTCGCTGTTCATGACGGAAGCAGCGAAAGCATTGCCCTCCGATCGTTCTTGGTTCGAAGTCATCATGTCCATTCGACATCTGACGATACTGTACGTCACGGGCCCTGTGATGTTCCTTCGCAAGCTGTCAGGTATGCTTGGGCTACCGGACACCTCGAGTCAGGGCGGCCTTGAATGAGCGGACACAGCGAGGCGAAAGCGCAGGTGTGCGTGCGTAAGCGTATGAAATTGCAGCTAGACTTGGCAATCTGCATGAGTGAAAAGGAGATGCAAAGTTGGACCGGAGTGACATACCGCGCCCCTCGAAGCCACCTGGGCCACCGGGAAGATGGGATGCGGAAGTTGACTGAACGCACGCGACGACCAGGAGCGGCGGGTCTCAGTTGACATACAGTGGGTCCCAGGTAATTCCGACCCATCTCTGCCTCATATCGCACACATTTTGGGTCGGAATTACCTGGAGGGACTGTAACTTATAAAGTGCAGTACTCCTGCTTTACTTCACTTGTTAGACCAATCCACATCGGGCGAGCCCAATGGTGCTAAATGAGTACAGGTAGGTACCTACGAGGTAAGGTAAGGTATTTGAAACTTCTTTTAAGTACCTACCTACGTAACTAGAGCACTTAAGTACCTTAAAGATAGTGCTTTACTTTGGTATTGCAGGGTTCCTGATTCGGTAGGTACTTACCAGGTACAGGTTCTTAAGTACTATACCTTAGTCAAATATTCTCCCATCGAGACGCACGCCAAACGAAGTTCCCAAGCTGAGCTCTGATTGCTAGGTAAGTCGATGAGTCGATGCAAGGACCTTCATGTTCGCCTCTTCCTGGGTGGTTCCGCCCTCGCGCTGTCATTCTGGATGCGGCGAGCCATGAGGGGCACGCCACGCATTTGGAAATAAGCATTTCGTGCAGTCGGCTGCTCGACCAACCGGCCACTCTCGTCTCGATACACCGGCAAAGCCACGGCGCACGAGGGCTACAACGATGCAGCATTGGATGACTTGGTTTTTAAATTCGCACGATTGTCCGCTTAAGCAAAGCTGTCGCGGTCTTCCAGATACTGAACGAGCCATTCGCACTCCCGTCACGGACCAGCTTCGGTATCGCTCACGATCATACTGGCGGGATCCATACCTTTGCCTTCCACCAGGACTCCTGCCTTTCTCAAGATCGCCACACAGTCCTTGATCACCGTGTATTTCACACCCTCCGTACTCGTCGAAAACCTGACCGTCTTCAGCCACTCTCTTGCATCCGGCTTCGTGTAACCGAGCTCCGCAGAGATATACTCCACAGACTCGTCCGGATTCTCAGTAAAATACTTTACGCCTTGATCCAGCTTCGCGAAGAAACTCTTTATTCGAGTGTCCCAAGGAGAATTTTTGACCAAGTTCGTGGATGCGACGATCTTCCAGCTACTCCAAGGTGTGAAGATCTCACCCACACGGCGGATCTCGCCTGAGTCGTAAAACTTCTTGGATGTAAAGTGCTCCCACATGAAGAAATCAGCCTCACCCGAGTTGACGGCAGCTCGGAGGTTATCGAAGTTCTGTAGGATGACTGTGCTGGAAAATGCAACATCATCGGCAAGCCAGCCCTGTTGATCGGCCAAAACGTAGCCCATTACATGCGAGCCGGATCCAATGCGAGACACTCCTATCTTGCGGCCTTTGAGGGACGAGATGGAAGACACTTGCGAGCGATCTGCTCCTGTAGAGATTGCCCAACCTGCTCGCATCTACATCAGCGATACAGATTGCTTCACCACGCACCAAACGTCGGTGGACATGGAGGACGGACAACATACAGAGAGGCGTTTCGACGAACGTGCCAATGATACGATACCCTCCATCCCCTTCGATGTCATCCTTGCCAAGACCCGCAACCCATCCCTCCGTGAGACCGATGGCAATATCAACCTCGCCAGCGCGAATAGCAGTCACCATGTGGCCGGTGCCCGAGGGGAACGGCACTAGTATCGCATTGAGCCCATAATACTTCTGCGCAAAATAGAGCGGAGTTGAAAAATGCTCGGGCACGAATCCAATGCGCAGAGATGTTGCGGACATGGCGTTGCACTAAGACATCAATGGCAACATCGATATGTGAAGCTTACGGAGTATTTTGACGGTAAGTGGACTAGGAGGAACGGTGGGAAATGCGCCCATATCATCACGTACGCGCACGGATTACATGACACAGATGTATTTCTAATCATCACGTGCCTTCTGAGAAATGTCAGCTGACGTGGCGCGCCCGTGTTGTCACGTTTGTGGAAGCTGCACCCAGCATCGCGAAAAACATCACTTGATCATATGCTTCATTGCAATTAAAGTGCATGCTCTCTGTTCAAGTTGTCGGTTCATTCAGAAGCAATGTCTTTCGACCACGCGCGACCGGCAACATCGTTGGTAATCGAGCATACTGCAGCAATGCACTCAGAATCATTCTTATTTTCGATCATATACTTTTGTCCCTGATTCAAACATCCAACTATATACATCGATCACAGGCAGAAAGAGCTGAACCTGTCGCCATTAGAGATCCCGGAGCTTATCTGAACGCGTGTCGAGTGCCGTAAAAGAGTGCGGCACCTGTCGCGACCTATTCGATAAGCTGTAAGAAGTGCTGCTTTTGCGACAAAATATAAAAGTCCCGCCGACTCTGTGGCAACTCGGGCCCTAGTCGAATTGACAAGGGCTAGAAGACGCCTGGATGATCGATCTCGTGCACAAAGACCATGTGTCATCCGAACAAATGGTCTTTGTTCTCTTCAGAGACCATGTCGCACAACGTGGGTTCGAAATACCGCTCACCAACATGAAACCGCTCCCGTGGTACAACCCAGTTCAGGCACAAGATTTGGGGCCGCTAATCAGGGTCTGGCATCGGCCCTTGACTTGCTAGTCTCGAGCGGCGGCCTACATGTAATCGTGGTGACAATCAGCTCGACGTCTTGACTATTTTGATTTCTGTCTTGCCTCCCTACGCGTTCCGTTTGAACTCCCGCTCCGACGTCAACCCCTACCTGCCGCGCGGTGGTGGGTTGTATTTGACTGTCCGTATGAGAGAGCGTGAGGAACGTCCAAGAAGCGGCGGTGATTCGGGGGCCCATTGTCCATGGCGTATTATCCAACACTTTTGGTGTAGGATCGGCAGTGGACAGAGCTGAAAAAGGGTTTCCCCCAGTCCCTTCAGCCTCGGAGCTGGAGTGACCACTTTCTGCCAGGCGGGGAGAGATTGGCTCGTTCAGCCCGTTGTCGAACCCTCGGGAAAAAGTGGGAAAAGTGGAGCACCCGGCCTTCCCGTGACTATTTGTGTGTTGTCGAAATCCAATCGAGGCAATTTGCTGCCATATGCCGCTTAGCGTGGCAGAGATAGCCGACATCGCGGGTCATCGACTTCGAAGGTCTGGACGGACCAGAAGTCCCTCGCGAGGGGATTCTCGGCCGGCATGGCTACAATTGGATATGATGTGAGCATATGCAAATGCCTTGTAACGCTTCTTCATCATTATTTTGAGGAGAATACAAGCGGGGCGGATTTGGTTGGGGAAAGATGGCAATCGGGGAGGAGTGTTTTGGCAAGGGAAAAAAAAAAGGTTGCATTGCCATTTGGCGAGACAACAAATCAGCCAGTCCGCCAAACGTTACACAGCAACAAGCACCACGACGCGTCTCGTCAAACAGAGACACCCTGTCCTCTCTCCTCCTTGTTCCTCTCCATCCAAGATCAGTCTGTCCACGCTCGTCAGTGCTTGTCGCTGAGTGAGAATCAAATATTGCTTGCCTCTTCAGTGGTTGCTCGAGGAAGCTGCTGGCTCTTTTTGCTCTCCCCACCCTTTTCTTCTTTCCCGCAAAATGCCGTCGTATCGAGGTATAATTTGCCAGTGACGTCTTGAGGTTCCTGAGAAACACACGCTCGTCCATTATTCAGCGCCTTCACCTTCTGTCCACCGGCGAAGCCATTCGATCGGAACCGATACAATCAGCTCCACGGCATAAGACACGCCGCGTCGTTCGAGACACAACATGTGTTACATTTCGGTCTTCTATCAAACCTGTCCGCGATGCGAAAAGAAATGGGAGCAGCGTCGCGCCGATTGTCCGCCCTGCATCTCAATGACGATCGGCAAGAAGCTTTGCCCGGGCGGCTACAACGTCTGGCGCAACAGCAACCTGGACTACCACGCGCCGTGTGCTTCCTGCGAAGCAGCATATCGATGGCCGCTCATCGAATCCCAGACGACGAAGAAATAACAGCTGACGGGAACGTGAAACGAGTTGCTGGATGGACGGATGAGTGTCATCAAGATTGGCTGACGCAGCCGTGGCAAGGCATCTTTTCTTGCGGCTGCGCGGGCAGGACGAAGGCATGGGATGGGCGGAAACGATGTGGGCGTAACCGGATTCACGGGCACCGCCATTGCGAATAGCCATGGGGCGGGCTTGGGGTTGGAGGAGCACAAGGCCCGGCAATTTAGCATCACAAACGAGACCTTTGTTATTGTCGAATTCTTATTGTGTCCTGCGCAAATGAAAAGGCAGCAGTCACTAGACTTCGCCGCCTCCCTATATTTGAGTCTATCGTGTGCCGCGCCTCCCCTCCTGGTGCGGCGTGCAATACATCAGCAGACCTCACCAGCAATATT
Source organism: Aschersonia sp. MBC 877 (assembly GCA_030787035.1). Classification (NCBI taxonomy): domain Eukaryota; kingdom Fungi; phylum Ascomycota; class Sordariomycetes; order Hypocreales; family Clavicipitaceae; genus Aschersonia; species Aschersonia sp. MBC 877. The sequence continues at coordinate 133,423 of JARJUA010000277.1, forward strand.
GGGTATTGGACAACGCACAACGCCAAGACAACGTTCAGACACACGGCGCATCCGCAGCACATTGTCCGAAGACCTTCCTTCCGAGCGGCACGCATTGACGGCCACATCCATATATCGAAAGCAGGGACTAGCTGAGAGGGACGAGTACGAGGGGGCGATGATGTGCAAAACCATTGTGTGGCTGCGCAGATGCCCGACCTGTCAGGACATCGACCAAATCAGTCGAGACAATCAGTCACTCTGCGCCGACGCCCAGAAAGCTTGCCGGCCTGTGCGCGGGCGGTGTCAGGACGGCATACGCAACGAATACCGCGATGTGTCATCGACACAAATATGCTGGAGGTGTGAGGCTGCCCTCACCGAGCGCGTCCGCATATATCGCATGTATGGTGGCTCCGGCCCCGGCTCGGGACCGGCATCGACATGAATGTGTGTTGGAGCATCCGTATCGAAGAGCCGTCGGGTCTTTGCGCAAACGGAACCTGATATTCGTCGCTGTCGCGCAGATGACTTATTTGTGGTCGTGAATGGGGCGAGACAACAAGAGTTTGAGCAAAAAGACAATGGGAGCGTTTTGAGCTAGAGAGAGCGTCTACTCAAAACAGCGTTTGGTCACTCGCTCTATCTCAAGTCTTGTCTGCGCTCTTTGCCGTGGATTTCATTATCGTTGCTGCAGACGTAGGAGCGGGCGGTTTCCTGACCGGGCAAAGCATAAGTCTGCGGAGAATGAACCGTTAGAACAATGCCAGGTGAAATCAAGGCGATTTCAAAGAAGCTGGGTGAAGGAGATCAACATATACACTTGAGACAATCCAACATGATAGTTCCCGAGGAGGCTAGTCAATTTGGAAAATGTAGCCTCGGTCACGTTGTAATCGTTGACGTCGTTTTCGACACGCCTTGCGTTCTCGACGGGTGACTTCGCAATTGACTACATCCCATGACTAGGACGTGACTTTTGTCACGAGAGCCTAGAAGGGACATGCAAGCCGCTTGGGAGCAGGTTGATATGCTCTTGTTGCACGGGGTACGTTACAATTGATTGAGACAAAGCAAGTGCGGCTTCGAGGCACAACTGAGGCACATGGCGTCACTTTATAGGGGTAGACATCTTCGCAGACCCGGCACCGAATTGTCCAGCAGCCGAAACCTTGTTCATCAGTCTTCCATGCGATGTGGAATCTGTCGCGAATGCCAGCCAGCAAAATGGCCAGGGCCAGGCTCAATCAGGGCTAGTACGACAATGGATTCGATGTGTTCGCTCCGGACTCTGTAACTTGCGCAATCCCCTCCCTCAGTGTGTTCGTGTCCCGGTGGTGACCGAGAGAGGTTTGACTCGGCGTCTCGTTCTTCTAAGCGCTCCTGACTTTCGTCTGCCTGATATGCGTGCAATTGTCCGAACTCGACTCAACCGACGACGCGATGCAAACAAAACAACGGATCGCCATACGGCGACGTGCCCCGACCCGCGACGCGTTATAGCTGCCGCAAAGCAATTCACGAGATTGCACTCGCAAAATGGCTGCTGGTCGGCCGTACTGCAATAGAGCATCAATGCCGGGTCCTGACAACATGGGACCTTTAGCTGAATCACATCGGCGCCTCGCGTACCAGTTGCTCGATTATCCAAGGGCATTTGCAATGAGAAAGGCCCGTGTCTAGAACACTTGATTCGCCAATGACACGCGCGTTGACGTTCACTGTCTTGCGGTCCTCCTGTTAACAAGAGCTTGCTAACGTCATGCGCGCCTTATCTCAATGCATAGCCTGGGAGCGACGCGCCGCTGGCATCCTGGACTTACACGTAAGGGCGGCCGAGTTGCAGATGGACGTGAACATGCCCAGGTGGTTGTACCATGATGTCCACATGAGAGCTGTTTTTTGGTGGAACCATCGACGGCGTTGACATGAGCTTCAGGTATCGAGAGCAATTGAGGACTGGTACGGACAAAAGGCTTACTGGCTGCGAGAAGCAGCGACGATCCATGCTCAACAATGAGGCTGTATTTCCAAGAGAACGTCGGCTCCGGCCCCCAAAGAAATCCTGCGTTTTCTCCAAGGCTGCTGATAAGGATGTGTCCGAATGGAGTCAACATGCCACCATCTTGTGCGGTTCTGGCGACGTCTTCTTCGGCAAAGAGCATGCGGACTATGTAGAAAGACCCGCCGGCGGACTGCAAATGTATCGGCCTTTGTCTGTCTGCCGTTCTTGCATTGCGCTGGCAGCTGTCGTCTAGGAGAAGTCGAAGCACTTCATCCGCATCGGGGATCGCTGTTCTTTCAAGCGTTCCTGACAAGCAATCTTTCCGCCGTCTCGATGTCTTCCCACGGGTGCGGCTCCCATTATTCAGCCGCTCTTCACCACGGGCGAGGGGGCTCAGCAGGCAGATGTAGCACCCGGCCTTAGTCTGCCTTGCTTCGAAGATGATGAGAATGCTCTGTCAGGATACCGTGAGTTATGGGGATTCGCTGATGGGCAATTGCCACTTTGAGCGGCGTCTGATGGTGGATCTCTCTCAGCCGAATGCTCTCGAGAGCATTGCTGTCCAGGAGCAGTTTGGATACACGCACGTGCCCTCTCGCAGCAGCCTCGTTGGATGACGCAGTTGCTGAAGATGTCGTTCATGTCCTCTTCCTCTCCCTCTAACATGCTGTGCATGCGAGACACTTTGCTCCCGGCCCTCAGGGCCGAACATGCAACGTCTGCTAGTCCTTCTCGTGAGGCATCAAGAAGGGCGGCACTGTGCGATACGTTTGCGTCGCATTTTGTACAAATAGCCCATCAAAAGTAGGATAATTTCATGGTTGATTTCGGCGAGCGAGCTCATAAGCCTGCATCGTGATGGTAGAGAATTGCAGCCGTAAAATTGCAGGGAGACCGTTGGACCCTGTGGGGTTAGCACCTTCCATGACACCGAATTCCCAATGAAACGGACTGGAGTACGATGTAATACTGTACGAGGTAGGAATGACAGACGCAAAATCCGGGTCTGGCCGCGAATGAGCATGGATGCATGCTGCGCTATATGTCCTGAAGCCGCCGTGTGAAAACGAGCCTGCCGCCGCCCATTGTAAGCTACGGAGCTTGCATGAGGAAAATGATGCACCAACGTTGTCCTGCCGTGAGGGTCTGGGAAGCGCGATGCTGAAAGACTGTATTAATTACCACCAGCACCAGTCGCGTCGAGTCGCACGAGTCTGCGGGTGCTCGCATGGCTGCGTGGGGCCTTTGAGACAACCCATGTATGTGGAGCTGGAATGAGGCCTTTTGACTGCCATGCTTTATTGTGCGCAGCGCCAGTCCCAAAGCAGCCGGCTTCACCCCAGAGGAGGGGACGAAAGGCGACGACTGGTGAGATGTGCCTGCCTCGCTCCCAGACGTGCGAAGACGAAGCAGGCAGAGCCAAAGTCGAATCCACGTTCAGGCATGAAATTGGAAAGCTGCGGCATCCACCGACGCCCATGGTGGCAGTAAGATGACCCTCAATTGCTCTGGGTACCTTAGGTAGTGATATTATTGATCGGTATCAGCTAGCGGCCAAGAGACAAGACAGTCTTGGGCGGATTCGGGTGGGGATGGCGGCGTGCACGTTGTGCAACGGTCGCCTTCAAGAGGTCGTGTTCCACAACGTCTTCCGCATCGGCATGCTGCACGCACAATGGCATCGCAAGTACCGCCAACGATGCTTCCCTCATAACATCGGCTTCACCCCGAGTCCGTGCCCTGCCTCGACTTTTGTCTCGCTCCCCGCCTCAGCACCGCAGTCCTGCCCCATTCACACGGCTTCGCGCATGCAAACGCGCCTGCCGTTCTCGACTGCTGCCCTGCGGCTGTGACGAGCTCGTCATGAAGTTTGCCAAGGAGCTGGAGAGAGACGCCGTTCCAGGTGAGTTCCTGATGCCGACTTATCAATGGTCTTGCAGTCCAGTCCAATACAAGGCCGCCTTTGGATTGTCGTTTTCCGCCCCAGGCGCAAAGGAGACACAAAAGGGAAAACAAAACAAGCGAGAATTCTGGCGTCGACTGGGCCCCTCGTGCAGAGAAGCCTCAGCGGCGAAGATACTGACGTATGCTACGCTGCAGAATGGCGCATCAAGTACCTCAATTACAAGGCTGGAAAGAAATACGTCAATGCCGTCGAGAGGGCCGTCAACAGAAGTCCAAAGGCCACCGGCCATCTGGCACTGCCGCATCGTGACAGGAGGCCGGTCGTGCCCTATTCGGATCCTGGTCCAGCCCCGAAAGCTACGCCAGACCGAGATCATGGCGCATCTGCACCGCGAACGCAGCCGACCCCCATGGCTCGACATGCTTGTGAGGATGAGGCTCTGTCCATTGACGGGAATGATCTTCAATACGGAAGCTTTGTGCCGACTCCGCCATTGTATAGTCCCAGTCCGTTGCAGGAACACCTCGACCGTACTCGCGACTTCGCACTGCCGGCGCCCGCCATCAAAGCACCTCATTCGCCAGACCTCACGCGACCGACACGCATCATGCAGAGAGGCATCAGCAGTCTCCCCTTGCAACGGCGAGCCTCTGCCGTGGCAGATGCCGGGAGGCAGACAGAAGCGCCGCCCTCGTTGGCCTCCTTGCCGCGACGGCTGACGGCGGAGCCCATGGTCAAGACATCGCCCTCTAATTTGCGCCGTTTTTTGTCCCACGCGCCGAGCCAGGTGAAGCGCACCCTTTCGAGGCTCGAGCTCAACATGAGCAACTTTGACATTGTGAGGGAGAGAGAACGGGAGTTTCACGACTTCATGAAGTCGGAGCTGCGCAAGGTGGAGTCTTTCTACAAGATGAAGGAGGATCAGGCCGAGCAACGGCTTTCGGTCTTGCGACAACAGCTTCACGAGATGCGAGATCGCCGCTTGGAGGAAATGTCGGCCGCCAAGAACCGCGATGTTGGCGACGAGGGCAACGCTTGCACGGATGCCAAGACTTCAAAGGACAGCATGAATGGCTGGGTCAGGCCGATCAAGGCCAAATTCTTCCCTCCCGGACCCAACTCCGAGGCCCTGAGGAACATGCCCACTACGCCATACTTGCCGGCCAGCGCATCTGCTGGCGACGCGACGCGGGATTATGGACGCAGGCGGCAGAAAGGGGACGTCCCATACCGGATAGCCAAGCGCAAGCTGCGGCTGGCTCTACAAGAGTTCTACCGTGGACTCGAGCTGCTGAAATCCTACGCGCTGCTCAACCGGACGGCGTTTCGTAAGCTTAACAAGAAATTTGACAAGGCTGCCCATGCCCGTCCACCACTCAGGTTTATGAACGAACATGTCAACAAGTCATGCTTTGTCAACAGCGAAAAGGTCGACGAATACATTGGCGCGGTCGAGGACTTATACGCAAGATATTTTGAGCGTGGCAATCACAAGCTCGCTGCCGGGAAGCTTCGCAGTCTGACCAGCAAATCTACTGGCGAGTCTGGAAGTTCGTTTCTCAACGGCTTCCTCATCGGTACCGCGTTGGTCTTCAACGTCGAAGGTGTTATTTACGGATCACAGCTACTCATGGATGACGACGTCAATACGCGGAGGCAGACCAGCTACCTGTTGCAGATCTACGCTGGTTATTTTCTCATTCTTTTCATGTTCGCGATGTTCTGCATAGACTGCTTCATATGGTCCAGGAACAAGATCAACTACCCCTTTATCTTCGAGTTCGACCAGAGAAATTTGTTAGACTGGCGGCAGTTGGCGGAATTCCCGAGCTTTTTCTTTCTATTACTCGGCATTTTCATGTGGATGAACTTCAGCCGCTATGGAGCGGACTGGCTATATACTTACTATCCTGTCTTCTTGATCGGCATCACCATTGCAATTGTCTTCTTCCCTGGGCGAACATTGAAATACAAGAGCCGCAAATGGTTCGCGTATGCTCATGTGAGTGAGGCCTGAGCAATCGCATCAAATTTGGGGCCGAGCCATGCATTTCTAACCCATGATGACCGACAGTGGCGACTTCTACTCGCCGGGCTGTACCCAGTCGAGTTTCGGGATTTCTTCCTTGGCGACATGTACTGTTCACTTACATATGCCATGGCCGTAGGTCCTTAGGAGAAAGATGCCCGTGCATGGAATTCAGAATGCGTTGCTGACAACTCTTGACAGAACATTGAACTGTTCTTCTGCCTATATACGAGCAGGTGGAACGAGCCAACGCAGTGCAACTCGAGCCACTCGCGCCTCTTGGGTTTTTTCATGACGCTGCCGCCCATCTGGCGGCTCCTGCAGTGTTTGCGACGATACCATGACACAAGAAACATCTTCCCTCATCTGGCGAACGGAGGTAAATACGCCCTGACTATCGTGTCGACCGTGATGCTGTCTCTGTACCGCATCAACAACACCCCGTCCACGTTGGCCATGTACATCGTCTTCTCTTTCGTGAACGGCGTCTATGTCTGTAAGTAAATACGACCACCGGCCCCAAGGGGTCGCAAAGGGCAAAAAGAAAGAAAGAAGTGCATGAAGATGTACGTCTTACAGCAGCTGACAACGCCGACGCCTCTAGCTGTCTGGGACCTGTGCATGGACTTCTCTCTTTTGCAGTCAGGCGCACGTTATTGGGGGCTCCGGGAAGTCCTCGCCTTCAAGAGCCGGTGGCCCTACTATTTCATCATGGTGGTTGACCCCCTGCTTCGATTTGCGTGGATCTTTTACATCATATTCACGCATGACACGCAACACTCCAACGTTGTCTCGTTTCTCGTGTCGTTTGTTGAGATTCTCCGCCGCGGCATGTGGGCGCTCTTCCGAGTCGAGAACGAACACTGCGCCAACGTCCTCCAGTACAAAGCGTCGCGCGACGTGCCGCTACCGTACCAGATCGAGCCGCTGATGGACCGTCCCAGCTCCGACACATCGCCCTTCATGACGGGTGAGGAAGAGGGCAGCCAGCAGTTGAGACGGCAAGAGGTTGCTCAGTTGGGCGGCAGCTCCACCGCCGTGGCGAGCTCGCTCGGATCGCTGCGCCGACGCCCCGACGCGTCCAGCCATCGCTCCTTCTCCAAGATGCTCGCGGAAGCCCACAAGCAGGACTTTGTGAAGCGGAGGCAGCCAGGCGTGCAGGAAGCGGAGGGCGAGGAGCAGATGGGCGAGCAGAGCGACAGCGAAGATGACGAGGAGGAGCAGGAAGAAGTCGCCAGCTTGCTCGAGGCGGGCGAAGCAGAAGGACCCAGATGAAGAACTGCCGATGTGAGCCATAGTCAACGGTGAAGGTGCAATTTTCTTGAAGTGTATCTCAATGATTATATCGAAGACTACATGTTGATGCTTCGTCTCAGGTCGTCGATACCTAGCAGGACATCATCTCGAAAGAACATGGTCGCACCACGGTCTACAGCACGCTTCTAGAATTCATGCATTTGGTCAGAACACGATGCCTGGCACCTCTGTCAGAGCTTACTGGCGTGAACTAGAAGAAACAAACCCTGAGACTCAGAGGCCTAAAATAGATGGCACGAGCCTCAAGGCATCGGACATGATGCTCGGTAATCCTATCAAGGGGGAGCGTGCGTTGTGCAAAATATAACAGAACGGCTGAAGTTCAAGAGCCTCACCACATGACAGAGTATGAAGAGCTCGGGGTCCGCAGAGCACATCAGCCTCTGGTATGATTTCACGACGTATGAGGGATCGAATATAATATAAATGGCTTTGCAGATGACGAAGGTGTCTTGTTGTGTCAATCAGAGAGAATGCCCGAGGCTCAGGAGCCTCGGGACAGTACGGAAGAAAAGACATTTGGGATTCATGGGTCAGCAGCGCTGAACTTCTATCACATGTCTAATTCACCCATAATTCCTCTACGCCCACTCCGCATCGATGCGCTCCCAATGGTCAAAGAAGCCCTTGAAGAAGTGCACACCCAGACCGGGATCCAACGCACCAGTCGTGGCCCTCACAGAATGCATGCTCAGCTGAGGCAGGCCCGCATCAGCGGCCCTCACGCCCATGGCGCTCGAGAGCATGGGCCCCACGGTGCCGCCGCTCCTTGAATCATTGCGAATCTGGAAAGTCTGCGTCCTCGCGCCAATCTTGTCGGCCACACGGGTCAGGATAGCAGTGGACACAGCGTCAGTGCACATGTTACCGTTGGAATCGCCGGCGATGACGATGCCGACGTTCAGACGCGGCACGTGGTCGTCGAGGTAGCGCTCCAGAAAGTTCGGATTACCGGCGTGGGTGACGTCGGCGGAGACGAGAAAGGAGCGCGCGTACGTCTGGCCGAGGAGATTGGGGCCGAAAGACGACGAGGAGGTGGAAGTAGACGAGCCGTTGAGGGCCTCGACGGTGCGCTCGATGACGAGGGGCAGGAAGTTGCCGCGGGCGCCTTGGCGAAGCAGCGAGCCGATTTCCTCGTCGTCGAAGAGCGCGACGAGGTTGATGTAGCGTGCGTCTTTTGGCGGTTCGGCGGCCAGGAGGCCTGTGATGGCGGCCCACGAGCACAGCTTGTCGTCTATGCGGCCGGCTGTGATGAACTCCTTGTCGAGGCCCATGGTCTGCGCGGGCTGCGAGTCGAACAGTTCCAGCTCCCAGTTGAGGATGGACGAGAAGGACGCAAGCCCGAGCTCCTTGGCGATGAGCTGGACGAGTCGTCGGGGCTGGGTGGTGACAAAGGAGCCCTCGGGGCCGAGAGGCTCTGCGTCGTCATCAGCCGATGATAAAGAGGACGACGACTGCAAGCCAATGACGGGAACGGCCTGTGTCTCCTTGTTGTTCTCGCCGAACATGCCGACGCCAAAGTGCGGGGCGAGCGATGGGATCTTGGCAATCGGCCAGTCGAGCTTGACGAGCCTCGTTGTTGTCTTGCCCGTCTCCTCGTCGCGGACGACGACACGGCCGCCGATACTGAGGTCGCGGTCCCACCACGTGTGGTTCAGTCCGCCGGCGTAAGGCGCCACGCCGAGCTGAAGGTAGCCAGCCTTGCTCGGCCGCGTGCTCACGGGCTTGAGGCGAGCCGTCAGCGCGTCAATGTGGCCGGCGACCATGGCCACGCCGTCACCGGGCTTGTACGCCGGCCCGACGGTGAAGGCGACGAGGGTGCTTCCATTCCGCGTGACGAAGTACTTGCCGCCGGGCCTGATCTTGTCGGCCCACGAATCCCGAGCAGTAAGCTATCGACAGTTCGGGCCACGTCAGTTTTTTTGGGGGTTTCTTTTTTGCGCGTAGCACTACGGCTGTAGGGGGCCTTGAGGGTGGCAACAACTCACCTCATGGAAGTCGTTCTCGCCCAGGATCCGCTTGAAGTAGTCGACGGTGTGGAAGATGGTCGGATTGTCCCGCAGGAAATCGCAGAAGGGCTGGGTAAAGGTCTCGGGCTTGGTAGTGTCGGTTGCGGCGGGCGGCGGCGGCGGCGGCGAAGCAGGGCGGGACTGCTGGCGCATCGACAGCACAGATGGATGCCAGCTGGGCACGGTGGGCATTGGGGACCGTCTTGTCATGGCGAAGGACGGCAATTGACGTGCGAAAGAGCTGGCGATGGTAAAGACGCTGCTGATGTGAGCACGACCACGACCATTTCCAAACAAGTTTTGTGCCTGCATGTATTAACTAATCGTGCCACGCCCCACC
>JARJUA010000278.1:0-84842 GCA_030787035.1 Aschersonia sp. MBC 877
CAGCAAGCAAGCAAGGAAGCAAGCAGGGTGTTGCAAACAAGGTGGGGGTCGATCGGTCAACAAGGGAGGGGAGGGGCCCCAATGGGGGGGGAGAGGGGAGGGGGGAACAGCTTGTTGGCGGCGGGGCAGTTTTTCATCGGCTGGCACGGCGTGGTATGGAAGGAGAGGAGCGTGGCATTTCGATGTCATCCTTGCCCACTACGACCCTATCGGATATCATTCTCAGTTCATAGAATCGACGATGATATTATATGATGGCAAGGCATTGCGTGGCAACTTGCCAACGTATGGCGAGGCGTGGAAGCGACGTAGTCTTGAAAAGGTGCCTGCTTCTGTCCAGGAGGAAATGAAGGCTCGTGCTTGTCGGTGGTACGGAGCACTCCCCTTCCTGATATACGCCTAGTTAGCCGCGGGAAAGATCAAGTCGGATCTATTCCGTTGTCAAACTCCTCCGACCTACACAGTCGGTAGGTGTTGAAACCCCATGCCTCATGTACCTGGTGAGTGGCAGATGGGCTGGGGTATTAGGGGTGGAAAGGCGGCGCGCAACATGGGACGGGAGGGACCAAGCAGCCAATCACGGGCCCGCCTTGGCATGTTGGACGGCCAGGAACGGCGAATGTGAAGCAACGATCAGCATTACTTTTGGGAGAGCTGGGCCAGGCTGTGTGGGGCCGCCGCCCGAGTTCGAAAGATTCGAAAGGGTCCCTCCTCCAGTTCGACACATGCATGTGTTACCGGGGGCATTGGCATGGACAAATCGCACATGGCATCGAGCAGGGCGCAGTACATAGTTGCGAGATTGTCAATCAGCATCTACAAACATACCGTATGCTTTCCACATCCAATCCGACACAGCAATGGACCTGGTGAGAGGTTCAAGAACAGTGCATCAGTGCCCATGACATTCGCATGAAGCCAAAAAGCCCCTGTGGCCCGTGATTCCCTCACATTGACTAGAGATGGTTTCAAGCCATTGTGCACTGCGCCGTCCTTTTTCCTCTGCAGCAGACATTCGGAACGAGGGCGGAATGGGCTGGCCGATTCAATCTGTTCAAGCTCGAGTTCCGGGTCACGACTTGCACCGGCCGGCAATGGCATTTCGGAACGCGACGCAGTAGCTTCGCCCTCGCCGGACCCGTGAAGAAGGAGTGCGAGCCAGCGCACTTTAAGTACGGAGTGAGTAAAGTACTTTAAGCACTCTACGAAAGGTAGCGCGCTACCATGCCGCGCTGTGCGCCGCCTTATTACGGGGTTCGAGTCGCGGCACTGGTGGCCCACCCCCCGCTAACTCCTGATTGGTCTCTTGAAACACTTTGCTGACGTTGTTGCTCCAAAACTGGAGTCTGGCCCTCTTGAACAAAGTCATCCAAGGACAGATGTCCACGGCATCCATCTGCCGCCGACTCGGACCTCGACACCGCGACTTGCCTTCGCACAACGCAAATACAAGGCGTCTGATACACCTGCTCAGCAGCTCATTGCCCACGAGCCTGCGCATCCTCTTTCGCTACATGACGCTGGCCACATCGCCTCTCCCACCACGATGGCGCCGGGTGCAAAGGCAGCCGTCCTGTGGCGCATCCTGTTGTTGTCCCTCCTTTGGACGGCTGCCCTGGCCAAGGATGAGCCATCAGTGGTCGTGAACAAATTTCAGAATCCTCCTGTGAACCTCAACTACTTTGAGGACAGCGACGTCATCGTTTTCGAGGACAAGATCGATGGAAACGTCTACCGATCCGCAGACGCTGGCGTCACATGGAAACGAATAGATTCCGTCCCCGAGGGCAAGACGATGGAGCTCATAATGCATCCATTCGACCACAATCGAGCCTACATAACCACTCCCAGTATGGATCAGTACCGAACACATGACCGAGGCGAGACTTGGACCCGGTTTCACACTCACTCGCTCCCCAGTCGCTTCCAGCCTGAAGTCATGGCCTTTCACGCCGACGACCCAGACCGCATCATCTTCAACGCCATGGTCTGCGAGGGAATATTTTGCAGCGAACAAACCATGTATACCCTGGACGGCTTCCAAAACACGAAAGCCTTACGTGCCGATACTGTTGGATGCTACTGGGCCAAGACGTCAGCGAGCTTCACCACTGGCGATAGTGAAAAGGACAAATCGCGTGTGCTCTGCGTCGTCAGAGAAGGTTTCTCTTTCTTCAGACAACACCATACACTCGCCGTGTCTGACACCTTTTTTGCCGAGGTGGGCAACAAGATTCAGGAGTTCGAACCGGACATCGGTGGCAGTAAGGGCCTCCGCGGTTCGCTTAATCTGGCTGTTGTCAAAAAACATATGCTGGTAGCTACGGCATCCCCCCACAGCGACGAGATGTCGTTGTATGTCACCGATGACACCATCAAGTGGCACCGCGCCATGTTTCCCAAGGACGAGAATCACGATCACTCTCACAGGATCAACCAAGGCGCGTATACCATTTTGGAGAGCACCAACTACAGCATCCAGGTTGATGTTATGACGTCTCACCCGTCGCGGCCCATGGGCGTCCTATTCACGAGCAATTCGAACGGCACCTACTTCACCGAGAACATTCCTTACACGAATCGCAATGTGCGAGGCCACGTCGACTTTGAGAAGATTTCGGGCATCCAGGGCATTTTTATGGTCAACACCGTCGAGAATGGTCAAGAAGTCATCAAAGACAGAAAGAACAAAGTCAAGATCACGCACATCACCTTCGATGACGGCAGAACCTTTTCCGAGATCAAGGCTGGTGGCGACCGCCTTCACTTGCACTCGGTCACGGAGCTGGACAATGTAGGCCGTGTCTTCTCCAGTCCAGCCCCAGGCCTGGTCATGGGCAATGGCAACACAGGACAGTCTCTAAAGACCTTCAAAGAAGCCGATCTGTACGTTTCTGACAATGCTGGGTCGACGTGGAAGAAGGCTCTGGACGGACCCCACAAGTATGAATTCGGCGACTCTGGCTCCGTTTTGATCGCCGTCAAGGACTCCGAGACGCCTGACGTCAAGGAGTTCTCCTACTCGCTTGACCACGGTGATAACTGGAAAAGCGTTGCGCTCCCTGACGGCCTCAATGTGAAGCCTGATTTCTTGACGACCACGCAGGATGCCACTAGTCTCAAGTTTTTGCTACTCGGTGAAAAGGACCACGTCTACCACATGATCGCCATTGACCTCAAAGGCCTCAAAGAGCGCACGTGTGAAGACAAGGACATGGAGGACTGGTATGCGCGAACCGACAAGGACAACAATCCTACCTGCATCATGGGCCACAAGCAAACATTTCGTCGCCGCAAGAAGGACGCAGACTGTTTCATCAATAACGAGTTCAAGGATCCTGTTCCCAAAACTGAGGATTGCGATTGTACCGATGCCGACTTTGAGTGCGACTACAACTTCCAGAGAGATCCTGACGACCGCTCCAAGTGCAAACAGATCGGTCCCATCCCTGCGCCGGAAGACATTTGCAAGAATAATCCTGATGCCACATTCCAGGGCTCCTCTGGCTGGAGGTTGATTCCGGGGAATACATGCAAAAGAAGTGGTGGCAAACAGAAGGATGATCGAGTCGAGAGGAAATGCTCTGAGGGTGACGCCACAAGACCTCCGCAGCCGCCAGCCACTGGAGAGGTCGCAGTGAAGCAGAAGGTATTCGATTTTGAAGTCAAGGGCTTCGAGAAGATCTATCTCGAGAAGGGTGACGCTAGTTCTTCAACCGATGAGACCGTCATTGCGTGGCCAGCCAGCGGCAATATGCAGCAGAACCAGATTTGGCTGTCTCACGACCACGGCAAGGAATGGAAGCGAATCCTCGAAGGGGAAGAAATCCGTGGTATCTTTCCCCATGCACACTTCAACGATGCTGTTTACTTCACCACCACCAGTGAAAAGGTCATATACACGGTGGATCGTGGCCAAACCTTTCACAGCTTCCAGGCCGAATCAAAGCCACGGGCGGGTACCATGCCATTCGCCTTTCACCCTGACAAAAAGGATTGGCTGCTGTGGATGGGGAGGGCATGCGACACAGTTGGAAAGGAGGAGTCATGCTTCAATCAGGTCTGGGTGACAACAAATCGCGGCGATAAGTGGGACAAGCTGCGAGCCTACGCAGAGCGATGCGAGTTCACCGGCAACTCAGCGTATAATTTTCGAAATGAAAAGCAGGTTCTGTGTCTGGTGAGATCGGAGGACCGCTCAGACGCCAACCTCACAATCACCACCAGTGACGACTTTTTCGCGGATCTCGACCTGGCCTACAAATATGACCGCGAAGTTATAAATTTCGCAACCATGAGCGAATTCATTGTGTTGAACACCAAAGAGCCGGAAAGCGGCGCAGAGCGGGCCGTAAGCAGTCTGGATGGCAAGCTGTTCGAGGATGCCCGCTATCCGCATAATTTCCACCAAGGACATCACGACCAGTACACGCTGTTGGATAGTTCCACCCACGCCATCAATCTCTTTGTACGCTCTGAGGCTGGCAAGGATCGATCGTTCGGCTCCATCATCAAGTCCAATTCCAACGGCACGTCTTTTGTCCTGAGTGCAGCCAACGTCAACAGCAACGCGCAGATGTTTGTCGACTTTGAAAAGGTGGCGGGACTGGAAGGCTTGGTCTTGATCAATTCGGTGGCCAACGCAGACAAGAAAGAGGAGAGGAACAAAGTGCTGCACACCAAGATTTCGCACAACGACGGCTCACAATGGGGGTTTCTGCCGCCCCCTGCCAGGGACGTCAACGGCAACTCGTATCCATGCAGTAGCTCCAGGGGAGACAGCAATTGCGCGCTTCATCTCCATCACTACACGGAGCGTGAAGATAAGAGACGGACCTTTGCCGCAGACACGGCGGTGGGCTACATGCTGGGCGTGGGCAACGTGGGATCGAGTCTCGGCGACATTAAGGACGCCGACACCTTCGTGACGACGGACGGAGGCATCACGTGGAGCAACGTTAAGAAGGGTCATTGGACATGGCAGTACGGCGATCAGGGCTCCATCATGGTTCTAGTTCAGCGTGCGACGCCCAAAAATCCTGCCAAGACCAAAATGATCTCGTATTCGACCGACGAGGGCAAGACATGGAAGGACCAGGAGTTTCTAACGGAAGAGGTCACGGTCCTGGACATTACCACACTCAAATCTGGCACGTCGCGCAACTTCATAATATGGTGCGAGAGCTCGGACAACAAGATGATGGCAGTGAACCTCGACTTCAGCGGTCTGGCAGACAAGCCCTGTCAGTACAAAAAGGATTCAAGTGCCGAGTCCGACTACACGCTGTGGACACCCAAGCACCCGTTCCAAGACAACAATTGCCTGTTTGGCCACAGATCCAGCTACCTGCGCAAGAAGACGGATCGCAAATGCTACAACGAACAAGACCTCCAACGCCTAGTCGACCGTGAGAACTGCGAGTGCAGGCGGGAGGATTTCGAATGGTAAGCTGTCACTCCCCAACCCCACGTTTCCCCCCCGGCAGCCCATCCGGAGAACATCACTAACTTGGAACTTTTTGTCACAGTGCCTACAACTTCGAGATCTCCGACAACTCGGGCCAATGCACCCTTGTGCAGGGTCTGGACCCTCTATCCGGCAAGGAGCTGTGCTCCAAGAACCCCAACGCAACGTCCTGGTTCGAGCCGACGGGCTACCGACGCATACCTCTCTCGACCTGCGCGGGAGGCAAGGAGATGGACAAGACGTCAACAGAGCACCCCTGCGAAGGCCACGAGGAAGAGTTCGAACGAAAACACAGCACGTCTGGCGTGGCCATCTTCTTCGCCGTCGTCGTCCCCTTCATGTCCGCCGGCGCCATCGGATGGTACGTCTGGCGCAACTGGGACGGCAAGTTCGGCCAGATCCGCCTGGGCGAGACGTCGTCGACTTTCGACAGCGACCGTCCATGGGTCAAGTACCCCGTCGTGGCCGTGGCCGCCGTGGCCGCCGTGGCAGTGACGCTCCCCCTCCTCGCCGGCCGTCTCTGGCGCATCGTCACAGGCTCATACCGACAAGTCGGCAGCGGCGCCGACGCCAGCAGCAGTCGGGGCTGGTTCACGCGTGGCCAACGACGCTTCACCACGCGAGGCAGCTTCGCCCGCGGCCGCACCGACTACGACATGGTGGACGACGACGAGGGCGAGCTCCTCGGCGAAGACAGCGACGAGGACGTCTGACATTTGATTATTTTAATCTATGCCGCCATGTAGTTGGACATTCTAGAAGGACGCAAACCCATAAGAAAGCCTGTAAAAGTTGTTCTCGTAGCCTAGAATAGACCTTTTTTTATTTCCCGTTTCCGTTTCACCATCCTCCGCTTGGGACACCTCGTTGAACCCACCGGATGACGGTGTCTGCAGGGGTATATACAGCAGAAACATGCGACAACAGGAAAAATCAAACCACCGTCTGACCCGTGCATGGCTGGGGAGGGAAGTCGGTGAGCGGCTAAAATGTCCGAGCAGCACACCACACTCGCCCTCTCTTCTCCTTTCCTGTTCACACAATGCGTGTCAGGGTCCACCCATCCTGCCGCTTCCCTACTGCGTAGGCCTGAGCGTCCATTGTCACAAACCAAGCGAGCGCATTCGAAACCTGGGCCGTTGGAAATTAAATCAACCGACTTTCATTTACGGAGCCCTTCGACTAGCTTTCCAAATCCACTTTCCCGCCGGAACCCCGAGTTTTCTCACCCCGAAGACACCCAAACGCCCGTCAGCTCCAGTGCAAAAACCACCGTGCGCCATGTTCATCACGCTCAGCTCAAGACAACCAACGCCAAGATAAGAAACCGGCGCGGCTCACACCACAATTGTTGGTACAGCCGGCCTGACAACTTGCTCTCCGATGGCGTGGCAACGCCCCCATGTTCGCATGTAACCTTTTCGCCAACGATTATAGCGGGCCCGTCAAATCGAAGGTGGTCGAGTCAAGCAAAATGTACAAGGTATTCTTGCTCGCAAAAAGACGTCAAGGGGGTGGTTGAACGAGGACAAGAAAAGACAAGAATACACATGTTGGTCTTGATAACCCAATGCTGGCGCTCATGAGCTTCTATATATACATAATGGAAGAATAATGAGAAGAGCACAGCCGGTTGCTGCGCCGGCCGGACTCACGATCGGCGCATTCGATTCCAGAAGCGCTTCATGACTCCGTTGTCATTGATCGCCATCAATTCTTCTTGATCAATCGCCGCGAATTGTCGTTCTATGCTCTCTTTCGAGTGCCCCCTGGACGAAAGTGGCGTAAGTGGTTCGTCCTTAGCCTGTGAAACACGGGCCGGCGCCATCTTCTGCCAGCCATAAATTTGGTCCTCATTGGCCCGAAGATCCGGTCGAGTCAGCGTCATCCTGAGCGTCATTTCCCGTGACGAAGCCGGTGCCTGGGCGTAATCCACCTTGGAGGGCGAGCCGTTACCGTCTCGACTGGTGCGGAAAGGCTTCACAGCCAGTAGCTTATCTGGTGTCGATGGAGTCTGGGGTGACTCAGGCTCCAATGTGGAGGCCTCGTCGCTATACAAGGAGGATTTGTCGTCTTCGATGAAGGAGGACAGCTTGCCCGGACCACCAGCCGCGCGCTCGCGTCGTTGCGATTTGACGGGCTTGCGCCGCGGCCTGCTTCCGCCTTGCACTTCCTCAATGGACGGGAAGCCGAACTCGATGGCCTCGTCGAACTTGTGCGGGGAAGCCAGGTAGACTCGCAACTTTCTCCTCGCATCAGGATCCTGATAATGGGCCGCTGACGGGTCGACGAAAACGGCCTTCTCGGGCATTGCGTGTCTGCCGGGTGTAGAAAGGGAAAGAGCTCTTGATCTCCGGTTGAGACCTTGCGTAGAGGAGCCCAGGACTGATTCTTGAGGCGATTTAGTGGGCGACGAGATTGACGGAACATCCTCTAATATCGGCCGGCTCTTGGTGCCCGTCAGAGGCAGTTTGGAAACAGTAAGATGGCGTCGATGGGACGTCTTGCGCTGCATCTGGGGTTGGATGTTTGTGACACCTTGATTTGGTTCGAAGCCGTCCAGGAGTAGCCTGAGATCCAGATCGTCGCCATCCTCGAGCCAACGAAACGACTCAATCAGCGAGTCGGTCATGTATCGGACACTGGTCCTGTTGCTGAAGTCATCAGCTTTGGACAGGCCCATTTTTGCCAGTCCAGGCTTCCGCCTCAATGTTCTCAGGGTGCCGAAGGAGGCGTCAAGATCAAGGGCAGGAGTTCGGCGGCTTCCAAGACGTAGGATAGACTCATCAGCTGCGTCTAGAATGACGCTCTCAGACGGGTTACGGGTATCCGGGATGTCGTGATTGACGCCGCGGTGTTGTCCGGATCGTCTCTTGGGGCTATCGTAAACCCGCAATGGTTTCTGGTTCAGCTGTGATCGGCGATGGGGTGCGTTTTCCAATTCGTCTCGGCCGAATCCGAGCCGTACTGTCTCCTCATCGATGGAAAGGGTGGCCGAAATGGAACGGGCTTTGGAATGAGAAACGTTGCGCTCGACCTCGTTGTTATAGCTGGGGCTGCGAATTATACGCAGGCGCTCAAGGGTCGAGAAATACTTTCAAGACCAGAGCTCGTCAGTCCCGTGACAATGAACAAGAAATTGCATGGGCGGTTAAGGGATGGGAAGATCAATGAAGGCAAAATGAAAAAGAGGGAGAGGACAAAAAATAATGTACAGTTTGAGTGGTGGCAGCATGGACTGCGATGCACTTGCACGAGACAGCACGTAGCACCGGCTGATACTAGTAGTATCAGGGGAATTGGCTGTCTCAACGCAGGAACGAGTGAGATGCTGTGGCGCGGCCGAGCCCCCCCCCTTAGGCGGTGACGGAGTGGACCACATGGACCAACACCAGCAGAGCATGGACTGGACGCCGGCCAACTGGCCCTGGATGCAGGGCGAACTAAAAGTCCCTGGACCGAGGGACTCGGTTCTGGCGAACAATGCATGGTGCGTGCTCGTGATGATGGCCTGGCTGTACCACTTCTGTGCCACCCTGTGCCAAAGGCCGACTCGTTAAGAGAGGGCAACTGGCGTGGGACGTGATATCGCTGTCGTTGTACAGCCCAGCACCTGCGCACCTGCGACTCCTCTTGTAGGTCGCACCTGCCTTTTCGAGCTGAGATGTTGCAACGCGGAGCAAGGGAAAAGGCGCACTCCAAAGCAAATCAACGACCGCAAACATCGTTCTCATCCTGTCTTTGTCTCTGCCCTTGTCTCCTCACTGGCCTTTGCCTGGTCCAGACAAAGACCGTGTTAGAGGAGAAGCTCATGACTGGCCCGCAAAGTACGCATGTACTTGCATGCGCCCGTTATTCCATTCAGCCAGTCACGCACGGAATTACGCATTTGGCAGCAATGGAGCAGGGGTGGTTGTGCCAGGAACGCACCAGGGTAATGAGGCGGGTAGCGCGCAAGGGCAAATGTACAAGGCGGGAAGGAAGATGACTTGAATCCAAACAAATGAATCGGAGTCAACCAATTTGGGGGACTTGGTCCAGACTCTCAGCACTCCAAGCAGAGGTTTCGCCGTACGAGAGCATGCGAGATTTGATGCTCCCTCGTCACACGCCAATCAGGTCGAAGTTACGCCCAGGGCTGCTGAACAAGAGCCTATCTCGTATGTGCCCCCGCTGATCCTGAATGCAGAGCATATAGCAGCGCTCTGGACTGTGGTCATTTGATGCCTGACCGACGTGTCACCCAACACCTTGTGTCAAGCACCGCCCGGACCAGCTTTGGTCGGAAGGCTGGCAAAGTGCATCATCTCAGGTGGCAGGTGTGCACATGTAGTTTCCCTCCTTTCAGACAAGCCACAAGAAAGCTTGTGGCCATCTTCTTGGTCTCTCTCCAGCAATACGATAAGAGAAAATGCTCACCTTACGTTGGACCGTCAGCGGCAAGGCCTCGAATTCTTCCCTCGTCATAGATATAGATGACGAGCGACCGTCTCGAGAGCAGCATCTTTCGTCTGTCGAACTTCGCGACCCTCCTCTGCTGCTCTGCATTGAACTATTCCTTCGCTTCACGATCCGCACTGGTCGCTTCGGGGTCGAGTTGGGCGATTGAAGCAGGTATCGATCTCGACGTCGCATTCCGCCGTGATACTCTTGCTGCTGGTAGTATTCACAGTTTCCGTCGCTCATGTCTTCGTTGTCTTCGGCCGCAACAACCTTTGTGCCGCGCCCGAGAAACAGGCTATGATCTTCTGAGAGAAGCGAGCGTTGAAATTGGCTGCTCATTGAACTGCGCGAACTAGCACATGATGTGATGGTCGTGCCACAGCTCGGAAATGAGGCGAAGCTAGGTGAAGGGCTTCCAACGATGCTATCGACAGTCTCTCCAGAGCCTTTCGAGCTGGCAATCGTCACAATTTCAGCAGCGTCGATATCCACTGACGCATCGGCGGCCGTGAAGGACACGACACTTGACGCTGAGGACGAGAGCAGAAAGCTAGAGCTGGGGAGAGTGGTGACCGGACAGATGTCGTCTAGCGGCGGAAACGCCTCAGAGGTTGGGGTATCAAGGTCGAGAAATGTCCTCATTTGCTGAAGACCGGGTGAATCAGAACCTCCGTCCTGAGAACCACCCTCGTCGGCTCGCTTGTCTTGGCAGGACTCTGGAGCCATGGCTTGCCCAGCCTGCTCGGCTATGGAGTTCGAACTAGCGGTCAAGAAAATAGGCATTCGCCGAACAGGCAGTGCACGGCGCGATTCAAAACGATCTTGAGTCGCACAGAAAGCACTGATAGGCCACTGGTGATATCCAGATTATGTCTATCGAGCTGCTCTGGCCTGGTTGGCGGACTAGTGGCTCGCTGCTGTGTCTCAACACGCTTTTGACACGTTACGCGCTCAATGAGTCCTGTCGAGATGTTGATCGAGTTCGAAGCAAGGTCACACTGTCGCCGCAACGCCTTTCCTTTATAAAGGTTCGAGACGTGTGTGGCCGGCGAGATCTCGAAACGCAGCGGCGGGGTTTCGCTGAGTATGGTGGCCTAGTGAGGTTTTCCAGAGAAACAATTCTGGAAATGTCGAGGATATGTGATTGTAAAGGTGTGTAGGAAGAAAAGCTCATCTGTCGCCTAGACGGGCACTATATGAACGATCCGTGGACAATGACATTGGGGCAGCGGACCGTCATCACTCGATTGCATGGGCAAAGCTAGGTTGATATATTAACCATGCAGCCACGATAGCTGGGCTGACCTGGCGAGCAGAAAGAAACGAAACGGCTCGGCTTCGCAGTAGCACCGTTCGGATAGTCTCCGCGTGTTCTCGTCTCGCACAGAGTAAGGCAGTACGAAGTGGTACTGGTGGGCGGCATTGTGCGCACAAGATACGAAAAGAGTACCTTCGCCAAGGACCCCTCTCCCCTTGCCAGCAGCTGGCGATGTGCCTGGTCGCGCCTTCCCTCCTGACGCCCTGGCCGTCTAGAGCATTGCATGACCATTCCCTGCGCTGCACGTACATACGAATCCACCCGCCTGCGTCCAAGGTCCAAGCAGCCTCGCTGGCTGTCCACATCGAGCCAACGGCGAGGCGACCACCATTTCTGCATCTGCCGGCCCCTGTCGTCGTATAGATGCGGGCAGACATCCAAGACGTGGCGGCAAGGTCCTTAGGGTCGCTCTCGCCAAGAAGGACATGGGGGGACGCACTTCCGAGTGTTGCCAGGTTCCACTTGCCACCCCACCACTCACCACTCACTACCCTCCACCCTCCACCCTCCACCCTCTCCATCCACCATCAGCCTACGGAATACGGAGTGGAAATGCAATGAAATCGACGTTCCCCTGAGCACACACATGGATCTACACGCGTGCATGCATGTGCACACCTACATAGCACATACATACATAATGTATGTACTCCGTAGTCCGTACTACCTGCATGTCCCCCCTGCAGCTGTCCAAGCTAATGTCAGTCGACTGAAGATGTTGCCTGTGCCATTGCATGGCAGGACGGTGCGATAACGGTCGATGAATGTGCTGGCCGTGGTCCGCTTGGACTAGACGCATTCACAATCACAATATTGGCATGGACAGGTCTGGTACACGCCGATGGCCGCCAGCAGCGACGCCCTCCCAATCATCGAGAGCCAGGTCACGTCGAGCCTAGCGGACGGCAAGACGAAACGAGAGAAGAATCATGTATTATGGAGTAGCTCGCACTCCGTATAGAAGTGTTACGGAGCAGAGACTTGCAGCATCTCATCCCGGCTGCATCGGTCTCCGCAAATGCAAACGGGCCGCAAAGCCCTTTCTCTCCGAAACAGGTCCCCTTTCTCAATGTTTCTTCTCTCTTAACCAGAGACATTTTAACGTCGCGGCCCACTTCTGCCGTTTAGTCAATAGTGGCACAACGGCACGTCTGTCACAAGTCGCAACGTGACGGGAGAGATGTGATTGTGTGAGGGCTCATCAAACGGCCTGCTCACCCTGTCGCCCGCATCCATCCAACTGACGCCTGTCAACAATGAGACACGGCGCAAACAATAGCATGAGACGAATCTCCGTCTTGGTCCGCGTGGCTTTGCAACAACGGCCACGAAAAGCTTGTTCAGAAGATTTCAGCTACTTGACGTGGGCCGCAATTTCGCTTGACGGAGAGAATTTCATGTCCGAGGAGGACACAGAGAAAACTGTCCTGTCGAGGAGCATCTTCGCTCGCGACAAACAGAGACCTGGATGCATATGTACATATCTATGCAAACCCTCGGATGGAGTTTCACTCCAGCCATGTCCCCAGCAACCTCCAGGTTGAATGGTCATAACATTACTCCGTACGCCGGAGCTGACTTCTAAAACCTTTCACTACTCGTGGGTTATCAGTCCAACCTCATCGGGTAAACGTTTCCAGCGGTAATACCACTGCGAAGTGTGGCAAGGAACAGGGTCGCACCGGAATGGCCGAAAAGGGCTGGGGGAGAGTACCTCGCCGAGAACGACCGGAACAGCATTTGTACGCCGTCCGGCCTGATGACTTCACCATCATGGCAAATTGGTCCGCGGCCCCTTCACGTCAGCCGTTTTGTCGCGTGTTTAGTTGCTCTTCGAACGATAAGGCGAATAGTCACCAGTTGGATGGGAAGGCGCTACACCTTGGTCAACCCACGTGCGAGACGTCGACAAACCACTGCAAGGTGCATACGGAGTACTTAATAGGTGCGCATATGTTTCAAGTTCTATGATTTTCAGCAGTCGTGCTACGTTACGCCGACTTGAATTCGGCCATGTATTTGCAATGAAGTCAGGCCGATTGATGCCATCTCGTGCGTCGACAATTTCGTGTGTACATTCCCCTTCATCAACCTCAGAACGTTGGTCTAGCCCTTACATGCTTCTGCGCTTGGCAAAGAGCAGGCTTCGATCTCCGGATAGCCCCCATATCTTCCTGACTGCAAGTTACCTGAAAAGTCTTCACATGGCTTCATCAGTGCCGAGCCGCGAAACCTTGATGCGTCCGTGTTCGTGGAAAATATGAGCTTGACCCAACAGATGTATCAGCCCTTCGGTAATCATGAGATCCGCTCAGTCCCGGTCCATCCTGATCAGTTCCTCGAGCTTGCTACAAATTTCGATATCGAGGTCTGGTTGCGCATAAAAGAGTCAAACATGGTATGACCAACCATTCGAAACGACCCGGATGTGCAACCTTGATGATCGGAACGCCGTCAGGACAATCTTGGAATTGGTCTACATGACTATTGTGCTCAAGCCACCAAGGCTGTGGGACGCATGAGCCTAAGACAAGTCGTGTCAATGATATTCACCCCACCGGCATCGACACTTTGTGGCCGCAGCCGAGCGGCTTCGCGATCACAGCACTGATATGTCCCCTGTCTCCATTCCATATAATCTTGAGTATTATACAAACGGGGCAAGCTGAGGCATGGTGATGACGCAGTCACTGCGATGAGACAGCTTTTGACACGAGCTTTGCAGCATGTAGTCATGCGGTTACAGGGTCTCGCTCGTCCGCTACAACCTTCGAGAAGCTCGGGCATTTCAGCCGAAGATATATGACATTGCACACGCCAGCTCAAGACCTGTTCCTGAGGGAGCTATGACCAGTGATGGTAGAGCGCGTTTTGAAAGAGACGAAATTGCGATTCTCCACCCACGGTGTGGACTGACATGGGTGGAAGTCGATGATATTATGGTATGTAATATTGCCTCCAAATTCCAGGCTTGCGAAACGCGAGGCGTCAGGACTTGCAGATAGCTTCTGCCTCACGTAACCGTTGCAACATGATCACAGATATGCTAGACAAAGAAGTGTATCCTAATCCTCGCGCTTCTGTGGGAATGCAACCAGAGCCAAGTAAGTGTCTTCGTCAAGGGCTTCCCGAAGCCGTTATTGCGCGAAAGACCTTCAGCGGCAATGACTCGCGATGAATCGCGGTCCACGACTCACTCCACGACTAACAGCAAAGGGGAATGCCCGCAAGACGTGAGAAAACGCACCCCGAAGCGTCCGAGCCCGAAGCAACGTGACCGTCTTGTAGACAGGAGAGGTGGGGGAGTTTGAACAAGGTGATTCGGTCGAGGCCGGAGTCCGTCGTATTAGAGAACAGTCACACATCTTGGATCGCGGCCAATGCTGAGAAAGTCGTTCAAGGTGGATGAGGCAAGGTCACGAACCCCGTTGCCTTCAACACACAATTGTTCCATACCCAATCACATCAAGCTCACGGCACCTTTGGCCGACTAGCTGCTGGGCTTCCGTCGAAGACGATCAAGCTAGCGTATCCAGCGCAGAGTTAAGGCCGGCGTAATGACACAGCCCTGGCTGGTCAGCCATGTCTGCAATTGGAGCCCCAAGCGAGACTGAGACCTTGATTGGACCTGCAGACTTCTCGAGAAGCCTGTCAGAGACGTGCACAGGCTCATTGACATGGGTTGACCGGTTAAAAGCCGCGAATCCGCGCATGGCGCAGCACGTAGCTTGTTGGTGAGGCAAAACACGTAATAGATGACCTTGGAATGTTGGCCTCGACCCTGTTGGAAAGTGAGAATTCGCCGAGTTCCGTCGCATGGCTCGAGATTGATTAGTGACTTACATGTCGTGCATCTCGGGGCAACTGCAGACCTTGGATCTCTTCGTGCCGAATATAGCTTGCCGCCATGACATTTGCCAAAGAAAGCTACTGGACGTCAAATGCGCGGGGCAATGTCACTTTCCATTGAGATCTGGAGCACCATTCCGATGCAGTCGGACGCTTGTTTATCTTGAGCCGCCAAGCCGACTTCGCAAATTGCCCGGGCCGACTAAGTCGCGACTCGAGAACCAACAGCCGCCTGATTTTCTCCGTCCCCTTCCCACTGCTCGGGGCAGATGGTGGTCCTCTCTTACGGGAAAGCACGGTCACGATTCCGTGTTTGCTCCGGTCCGTGTCAACCGAGCGGGAGGGGGCATGTTGGCCAGAGCTCCTCGGACGGCCAGCGAAGCTTCGAGCTGGGGTGTCATGGAAGTGGTGTGGGAGGGACAAGCTCACGCAGTTCCCCCAACCCGACTGCAGTCTGGGCAGGATTTTAGAATGATGCACGGCCAGAGTATGGACAATGAGTTGGGGAGACGGAGAGCTGGTTCTTCTGGCGCGGCGCTATTGACGCCACTTGTCTGGGGTATGGGGGCGTGACGGGGATCAAGGTTGATGACATTTTTCGTGGCGACCAGAGGTGCGGATGTGTACTTGTACGGTTTGGATTGGCAGGATATGGACATGTGGTGATGCCTTGGAACTTTGACTTGGATTGGCGATACATCTGTGGCGACCTTGGTCAGGGTTGCGCGGTGCCGGTGGGATCATGGCTTGCGTGATGTGCGCTCTTTGCTGAGGCCGTCATGGGAGACATGGTGTTCGACACGGTCTCTGTCGCGGATGTGATGCTGAGTGGGTGTTTGATGAAAACCGGATTTCTATTCCGATGCCCAACGGCCCTTGATGCTGGGGAAAAGGCATCTTCAACGACACTACGGAATCCGTGGGATTGCAACAACCGTGCGACTCGACGCTAGAATTTCCGGCTCTTGTACAGTCTAGGCAGCGAATGATCTAGCGAGTGATCTAGAAACGACGGGCTTGCTCGTAGTATTCGGGAGAGAAGGGTGGCTTGCGGTTCGATAGAGCTGGCTTGGCTGTCTACATCTACATGGGTCAAGGCATGTCTTGTTCCCGAAAAACTTGGAAGAAAGCTAGTGCAGTGGGGTTTGATCGATAGATTTGAGTCTGGAGACACAGTCGGATTTGTCAAAAGGGCGATGCTGGTCATATATTCGAAACGCTAGAGCGAAGCTATGGTATCTGGTCCCCTGGATCATCTCGATCTCATCCCGAGACCGGACGAGACTCTTGTGTGTTCAACGAGGACGACTGTCGTGCTCAAAGGATGGTCATTTTTTGGACCAACAGAAGACGTATTCGGTTGGGACGTGGCAAGCAGTCGTCACTGGTCAAAGACTTTGCCGGGATTCAGCAACCAACTGTCCAGAGTCAGCTCTTGCTTGCCTTCCCTCTGTAAGCTTTTGGCAGAGCGACCGCACTCACTCCGGGTCCAGTGACTCCTTCAGAGCCTTCATGACGCCCAGTGTTGGCCCGTCCAGCTCCTTTGCCAGGCAATGCTAATAAAGAATCAGATCTAAGCGCTTGCGATTCTCCATCCGAGGAAAGAACCAAGAAGGGGAAGAAAGAGAAGACCAGAGCGACTGAATCATATAGATTGTGTTCAACTTGCCTTTTTGCCCAGTCCAATACCATGTTCTCCCTGCCGAGCACGTCAATATGAACGCCTCCTCGGCGTTGAAGACAGCATGAGCTCACCGACACGGTCCCGTCCATTGCAATGGCATCGTCGACCATCAGATTCACACATTCAGCCACGGCTGCCGTTTGCTCAGGCACGTTGGGGTCGTACATGATCATCTGGTGGAAGTTTCCGTCGCCCACGTGGCCCAATATGCTGTTGAATAAGCCGAGCTTGCCGGCCCTGTCTCTGGATAGCTCTGCCACGACATCTTGGTCAGCATACAGATCATTCGGTCGCAAGGACTGGGGTAAGATTCAAAGGACAACGAGGCGAACCGAAGGTAAGAAGAGATCCAAAAACAAATCGCACAGTTGCGCGACTAACCGATCAGCTCAGCCATTCGAGACAAGGGGACGGCCACGTCCGTGGACCAAATTTGAGTTCCTTCTGGCCGGGCTGCCAGCGATGCCCACAGGGCTTGCTTTCTGGCAGACCAAAGAGCCTCCATCTGCTCTGCACTCGCGGCAGATTCGAACGATTGACATTGATTTGTCTCGGCAATTACTTTGGCAGACTTGACACTGTCTTGCACTGCGCCGTGCGTGCCGGCGAATCTGTAGCGGCAGGGCTTGTCAGCCTTTCTTCTTTGCTTTCTCCATATGTTCATTTGACACAGGCAAGCCGTACTTCACGAACAATGTGGGTAGCTCTTCCCAGATTCGACCACCGGCGCCTCCGCTCCTGTTGATGAGGTGCATCTGTGCCTCATCCATAAGTTCCACGGCGGCCACTGGCACCCCGGAGCGTATCATTTGGGACGCTGCGCTCGCAGCTTGCCGAATGCTTTCAAATGAAACAGTGGCAACGCTTTGGCTGACCGGCAGAGTCGCGAGTTTGAGTGTGATCTCTGTAATGATGCCCAGCGTTCCTTCGGAACCAGCAAAGAGGCCGTTCAAGTTGAACCCTGCTGATGTCTTCCGGGGCCGGCGGCGAGTCTTGATGACGGATCCGTCGGCCAGAACGACCGTTAAATTCACAACGTAGTCCTTCATGGTGCCGTATCGGGTCGCATTTGTGCCGCTGCAGTTCGTCGCCACCATACCGCCTATGAGCGCCGTGGGACTGGGATCGAGGGGCAAGAAGAGCCCCGAGTCGTTGATCTCGGCGTTAAGATTTACCCAGTTCACACCAGGCTGGACAACAATGTCCATGTCTTCAGGATGGAATGCCACCACCTTATCCATGCTGGAAAAATCAATACAGATGCCCGAGCACGGTGCACTGAAGTTGCCCTCTACGCTTGAGCCGGCTCCGTACGGAATCATGGGCACCTTGTACTTGGAGCACACCTGCGCAATCACCGACACCTGCTCCGTGGATAGGGGTCTCACAACGGCCACGGGTCGCACTGTCGTATTAGAGGTTGACCATTCCGAGAAGCCATGGTCGTGGAGATCGTCGTCGTCCACACTGACAGCGTCCTCGTGCAGCGCCTTGCGGAGCTCTCCGACGGCCTGAAACAGTGATTGAGCCACAGACGGGTTTTGGACGACATCGCAAGGGAATTTCTTCATAGACGGACCTTGAGCATGGTGTGCCTGTCTGCATAATTGCGACGAGGCGCCGGCTGGCCATAGATTGTGGCTTGTCGCCATCTCGGCGTGTCGACCTGCTCATCACGATGTGATCCGGGGAACGCAGCACCGACTGTAACTCCGAGAGCGAGCGCTGCGGCAACGGAAAGGATGGTCCTGCTGTTGTAGGGTGGGATTTGGACGCGAGCTGAGCCCGAGGCCTGGCGATAGCTCGACCATCGGGAGGCGTGTAGCCTGCTCGCCATAGCCACGGCTGCGATGCGCTTCATTTCTGTGCTTGGATGGTGTGATTAATGCGACAGGCGGGCAGGAGCGGTAGAACAGTCGAGCATGCCGCGAGGATGGTTGCGGGATCACATCTGCGGAGGATGTTGCGATCATGCAGTTGTGGCGACGCGGTCAGGTGCGATGGAGTATGCCAGGCATCGACCTCTTTTTTCCTACTTCCCCTGATCGGCCTCCTAGTCAGCTACTCCTCATATCGCATTTCCGTCTGCTTTGATCATGAGCAGGGACATCGATTTTCTCCTCATGGGATGCAAGAGTGCGTGATCTGTTCTTGATCACTAAATCAACTACCAACTTGAGAGCCGCCGGACGCCGTACGATGAAATGGACCGAGCAAAGCAGTCCTTTGGCAAGAAATCTCCCCTCATAGATCCGCCCGACAGCAGCGGCTTGGTTTGAGAGCCGCAGTCTTTACAGAGCCTGCTTTTCCAATGCTCCGACGTCGGTGGAATGACATACCACCTTGCCAGGCGCAGCCGTGATAACGTATAGGGTAAGCACGAACCGAAGTTCTGCCGCAGGTCATCAACAACGGACGTCGTGTGACGGCGGGGAAGAAAGTGCACCGAGTATTGCGCGCGACAAGGCGCTGTGTCTGAACCCACACCTTCCCTACTTCTTTACTCTGTCGCATCACACAGATCTGTTGCGCAACCGCAGTGCTTTGTATGTGAACAAGGGGTCTTACTGTAGACATAGTCGAGTCGGATGAACGGGGCATCTGCGACTGGCCAATGTCGTCGCCATCATGGCGGAGGTCAAGATGCCCCTCCTCTTGGATGACGCTATGCCAGTAGATTTGAACAACGTCGACGATCTGTTCGGGGACGATGTTCATCTGCAGCTACCTTTAAGATCACTGGGCAAGCAGCTCAGCCAGCGCCTCGATGACCTCAAGAATCGAGGCTGTTGCCAGTAGGATTCCCTGCGTGAAGCCTCGCCATCGCATTGCATGTCTCGTGCTGACTTTGGCTCAGGGCTGTCGCCTGGTCGAAAGCAGGCACCATTGCCTCGCTGACCCAGGATCGGCAAGGGCTCGAGCTCAGGTATTTGAGGAGTCATCCGGAGACTGGTGACTGGGCTATGAGCGAGACCACCACGTGTGACTTGGTCAAGGGATCGCCCACGATCCCCCTCGTGCATCTTGAGTGGAGCACGACCAACTCCCCAGAGCTCGCTGTCATAGACGCAGTCGGTAGAGTCGTCATCCTGAACTTTGCTGTCACGGTCAATCAGCCCACCGTCTCGAGAAAGTGGGAGGCAGATGCCGTCGATGAAGTCCACGCAGTCGTGGGCTGCTTCTGGCTTTCCCCGGCGCCGGCAAATCCAAGCGTATGCTTTTTGTGTATCCCGAGAGACCAATGGCCCGCCTTTGCTGATAACGGCAGAAAACATTCAACGTCATGTATGGACCGGCCAACAAACAAGGAAACGGCTACTCGTACGAGAACTCATTTGTACAAGCTCTCGGCCCATGCCATCCCAATCCCAACAAGAGCGCCCTGTTCTGCATCACAGCCAACGGACTTCTCAAGATGTTCTGGTCTCAGAACCACGGCCGCGTGGAAGAGACGAGCATGGAGTTGGACAGTGTCAACACGTCCGACGAAGTCTTGACACATGCCGCCTTCTCATCTGACAAGAGTAGTGACCCCCCCTTTCGTTTGACCCAATATGTCGAATCATCGCTGACCGAGTCGAGGAAATCTCCTTGTTGCAATCGCGACATCGTCACGTCAGTTGAGGCTGCTGAAGATTGAAATTCAATGGGGAGGTCCTGGCTCATCGTCAGAGAAACCCCTGCCTCCAAATGCACGGCTGAATCCTGCTCTGGTCGAGAGCCATGTAGCTTCAACGAATTGGCTCGGGCCTGGAGCACTGGATGGTAATATTGACATGTCACTATCAGAGTTGTCTTATTTACAGGTCCTCCCCCCAGTGATGCATAGCACCAACTCTGGCAACGCAGCTCCCCTGCTCTTGACTCTTCGTTCGAGGGCACTGGGCGAGGGTGGGTTTTCGGCACCACAAACTGTCATGGATCGATGGGAAGTGGCTGAGTCCAAGTCAAGTCTCGACCCGGCGTTTGAGCAACTTGGAAATCGCGGCAACAGCAATTCCTCCGAACCAGCCACGGCTTTGAAGCTCAGAAAGCTGGCGCCGTCCATCGTCGGCAAGGTTGTCATAGGATTACAATCGATCAACTATGGGAAAGCGCTGGTGCTTTTCATGTCGGATGGATCGATCGAGCATCGAGACCGATTCACCTTTGAAGAGTGCTTCACAGACCAGGACGCTGGTAAAATATGGACATTACGCCAGGCTGGATGGTTGTTTCCAGAAGATGTACCGTGTAAGCCCTGGCCCATTTTCATGTCTGACATGTCTGATGTTCCATACTCTGCTGACACTCGACAGGTCTCCAAGCAGCATACTCTCCGACACGCTGCTCCGTGGTACAGGTCGGCGACGATGGAAAGCTGAAATGGACTAAACTCCAATATCCGCTCGGAGATATTGGAAATTCTGCACAGGACGGTATGACACTCGGTTGCTGTGAGCAGATCAAGTCAAATACATTCTGACATCATGTCCAGCTCCATATTCCGCCACGGTTGCAGGACTGACGATCACGGCCGCGTCGGTCATGTCGCGTCAAGGCAATCTAGACGACCTTCTCGCCCTTGTGCATCCTTTCGCCTCGAAAAAAAGCGAGTCAGAGCAGCATACCAAACATATTGACTTATTACTGACCAGAAGCAGGGTTCGTTTTGGATTGGGTCAGTGAACTCATTCGTATCCTGAAAACCCAAGTCGACTTCTCCGAGGAGACGCATCACGATACACTGATGAAGAATTCGCCCTTGCATACTTGCCTGAGCATCATGAACAGTCTTGGGTTCAAGGGGGAGTTTCGGAGGAGGACGTTTCAGAGCAAACTTGCCATGCTGGACCTCAACATGCGCAACGTGGTGATTTTGATCACGCTGGCCAGCAATGTGCCCATGAATTTGCGCGACAAGTTCAGCCCACTCGATGAGCATGGTGAGACCCGATGCCATTGCATATAGAACGCCTTTTCACACATACTTGGGGGCTTGGAAGGGCTGACATTGGTCCACTAGAGGCGGTTGATGCATTGACAGGCTGCGTGAAGTGGTTGATCGATCTTCTTTCTTGGGTCACAGACTGTCTGTTTGAGCTCATGCACGACCCAGAATTCCAGAAAAGGACGGTCCCGCAGCGTTTCAGTGAGCTGAACGCATACCTCGTTGAAAGAAATGATGTATCCGTACATCTTCTCTTCTCCTCATCGAGCCGCAGCTTTCTATCGGCGGTGTGCCGTAGAGTGGCCTTGCTCGATACGATGTGCAGTCAAGCCACGAATTTCTACAAATCCCAGGCATTAGGGGATACCTCGAGCGGAGCCAGGGCGATCAATCCTCAGCTGCAACAGGTCTATTACAAAATGCAAAAAGTCACGTCGTCCAGTCTGATCAAGGTGACCGAATTCGAAAAGCTGTTGAACGTTTTGGCTCATGATGTCAGGTCAGCTTATCTGACATTTTTGCCGCAATTGGTCAAGAGCCAGCCGAACGCACCGCAAGGGAAACAACAACTCGAAAATATGGTCAAGACGACGCAAACACAGTTTGAGATTGCAATGTTGTTGGCGAGCTCGCCTCCGCCTGCGTTCATGCCCGTCATCAGGAAGTTCTTCTCCAAAGACCTTCCTGCTTTCCGTAAAATGACGAACCCGGCCAGTCTCTTCTACGCGGACTTTGAATTGTTGGGGGTAGAAGACGACGATTTCAGTCTTGCCACCAGGCGAAAGAATGGAATATACGTAGACCACTTTAGAAGACTGAGACTACGACGCGGAGCAGATGGACTACGCTGGAGGCGGTGTGCAAGATGCGCGAGCGTCATGGAGGATGTGTCTAGCAACCGCCCGGGCTTCGCGTTCTTGTTGAATCAGCAGCGCAGGTGTCCCTGCGGCGGACCGTGGGCAATCATACCAAAAGAGTAAATCAACGTATTGCTA
Source organism: Aschersonia sp. MBC 877 (assembly GCA_030787035.1). NCBI lineage: Eukaryota > Fungi > Ascomycota > Sordariomycetes > Hypocreales > Clavicipitaceae > Aschersonia > Aschersonia sp. MBC 877. The sequence continues at coordinate 22,687 of JARJUA010000278.1, forward strand.
TAAAAGTCGTGTCCCAGCGCGAATGTCATGCATGCATGTCTGGTTGGAACTGCCACAATACTGATGAACTGGATATTCTGCGGAGAGCTTCCCATCATGTCATGGGCAGCACGGCCCTACAAGAGTGTGCGTGCTTGCCTTCCAACACATGAGCCTCATCGGACGGAAGACTCTCTGTAGCTATTCTTTCGCCAGATCATGCGTGAGCTATTACGAACACGCCCCAATGCTGCCACAAAAGACGAATGTTGGACACATAGCACCGAAAATCTGTTCATCATTTCTCCATGATGGCCTGATGGCCCCCATCCTCAAACACCAGCTTTGACGTAACAGAAAGAGCCCGACCACGAGCTTGGTTGGTTCATTTCAAATAGAGAAGTCAAGGATGCTCGTTGGTCAGCGATGGTCAGTGTACTGAGACAGGAGGCCGCACCGGGTTCTTGGCAGCCGGCCCTTCCTGTCAATTTGTGCCGGCCAATCGGGGTCCATTAGTAAAGGAAAACAATACTCGCTGATCCTGGAGGATATCCCGATCTTGACTCGGTTGCCGGTGCTCCGTAGTACCTCAAGGACCAATATGGAGCAAAAACGTGGGAGGTAATCGACGTCAAGCCAGACTTTGGGCTTCGGCCTGAGGGAAGCTAGCGTCGAACTGCAAAGGTGCATAATCTAATCTGAACGCTGGTTTTTTTTTCTCTCCTCCTTTGGGAATATCTCTTTTTGAGTACCCCGTCTCCGTCTGGCTGAGACGTCGCGTGGAAATTGAATAAAGACGCAAAAGCTCCGTGCTCATGGCTCGCCGCGTTGAGCCATTCCTAGAAGATGCTTCATGAATGAAAGAGAAAAAGAAAAAAAGCCCCCAAGGGACGTGTGGAAATTGGCAGCGAACGCTGAGATGAACCTCGGGAGGAAAAAGCAATGAGGGTAGGCAGACTGCACGTTGTACGCACTATTATTGCATGAACGACTGACTGCCTCGTGGATGCAACTGTCTATTGTTTTGATTCGTACGTCCCGCCGGCGCCTGCATGAGCTGTTCTCGATGCGCCGCGGCGATAAAGGTGCAGCCGCTGCGTCACCGGTCACCGGCGACGGCGGTCCGCCAATGAAAATGCTCCGCGTGGTGATAATTTCGGCGTTTTGTGACTTGCCATTTCAATCACCTCACCCCTTTTTGGCGCGTTTGTGGTCGGGCGGCTCCGACCTGAAGTCAGACATTACCGACCGGGCAGGCTGAAGTGCGCATTTGCGGCTGGCGGACATTTCGCACGGCCGTACGGGAGCAGATGCATCATGACTCACTCTCACTCTCACATTTTCGTTTCTTTTTTTCTTTGGCCCTTCTGTTCCGTTTGAATGGTCAGTAAAACCGACTAGCCGAGGACGACAAACAAGCCCCCTCTCCCCACCTCTTTTTGTCGTCCAACTCCTGGTTCTTCCCTCTTGGGAAGTACCCAAACACCAAACACGCCCACGTTTCCAAAACGAAACAACACTGTCGCAGATTGGAAGCGCCGGTGTGATTTGAGTTGCTGCGCGGCGCGGCACCCAAAGTGGGGTTCCATCGTTCCCGTGATGTGCTGCGACCCCTTTCCTCTTTCAAACACACAAGACGTGAGCTCTCACGACTACCGCTCGGGAGAGCAGCCAATGCCTTGTCGAATGTGAAGCTGTTCCTGGCGCTAGTGCAGGAACCACCTCGCAGCAAAGAAGTTGTGATGTGCAACGCCACCCACGACGCGGGATTCACATACCGTCAGGACGGCACAGACCTTGGCCTGCAAAGTTTTGTGCAGTCCGACATTTTCGGTGCTTGACGCACGGAGCCGATGACTGAGTCGTCTGCTCATCATCGCGGCGTGGTTTTGATTGGGGGGCTGGGATGCAGGTCATTGGGGTACTATGGGCGGCTTATGCATCGCTTGCTGTGGGAATTTTTTTTCCCTCTTGATAGTGCCCACGATGGATAGTCGCAGGGTTCAGGCCTGGCGGAAAGGTTTCACGTTGAAAACACTTTTTGCGCAGTCGCTGGTGACAGACGCTGCAGGGAGATTTTGGCCGCGCTGGCATGTGGCTCACATCGGGAATGCGATATCTCGGTCCCCTTCCAAGCAGAGGAATAGTAGACAGCATGTCCGACGGGTGAGTTATTAGCAACCCCGAGCACCCCTACTATCTCACCAAGAACTTGCATATGTTGAGCACTCGTAGCTAAGTACTCGAGTACTCATACGGAAGACAGCAAAGGGTAGAAAAAACTAGGATTGTGGCTTTATCAAATTTGTATCTTGTATATTCTTGTAGCTGCTCATCGAGTATTGCCGCCGACTTCGAAGCTGTGAGGCTATTGGTGGTGCTCGAGCTACTCCCTTGCGTCTGCTCGACCGCGACTGGCATGCCTGCGCCATTGAATTGCGCGTAGCCAGCGCTTACACCTTCAAGCGCGAAAAGATTCTGGGACCCTTGATTGAGGGCAAAAGAACGAGAGCCCGTGTCGGCATGTTGGCGAGTGACAAGCGTGTCCGTTCACCAATGCACATACTGAGCGCATGACGTGGGCGCACGGGAAAGAAAAAATCAAAAAAAATCACGTTGAATGCGTCCGAGAGCCGTCACTTGCTCGTTCAGACATACAGCCGCCAATACCAAGAACATCCAGGCCTCTTTCATGGCCATTGCCGCCTTCTGCACGCGCACGGTGTGCAGCCGTACGACGTTGCTGCATTGAAGTTATCGTTCCTCGACGCCACCTGAATGATCTTGCTCTATTGGGTGGGGCCTGCAATGTCGCAGCACAAACCGCTCAAGGGGAAATCAACGTTTTGGACTACCTACCTTGGGTACTTACTAAAAGCTAAAAGGAAGTACTACCCGTCCGCATGCGCCCGGGAAAATAGTACCGTGTGCTATCTTGCAGATTATTGCCTCTGCTTGGCACTCGTGTTCAGTCTTGAGCGAGCAAGAAGCCGGACAAGATGCTGCATAATACAAGGTGCTTGTCATCAGAACGGCTCCCCCCAATCTCAATTTAATAGAAGGTCTTTTCATTATCCATGTCAAAAGTAGCCTAGCCCCCCCCCCCCTTATTTTCCAATCATCACACCTGCGCATGTACCTGCAGCCACTCTCCAGCTCCTGCCCACTTATTGCGACCGGGTACCTGGTCACCACGCTCCTTTGGGCGAATACGCGCCGCCGGCGTTCGTGACCCTGGAGGGGCCATTCCCGCTTGGTCCAAATTTGAAAGGTTGTTCCCATTTTCGTTTCGCTTCTTGTCGGCTCCGTCTCTGGCCCAGCCCGCCTCCTTCCACCCACTCGCGTCTTCCCCCTCCCCACACAAAAGAGCAGGTGGTGGGCAGCTCCCTCATCTCGACCCAATGTCGGCTCTGGTCTCTTTGTCTACTTTTTGTCTATTTGCGGGCACAGCTTCATCCCTTTTCATGGCCAATCTACTAGCCATCTGGCCATAAGACATCATTGCTTGGGCTCTAGCATCATGGCGCCTCTAGTCTCAGATCGCCGCGAGTCTGCGCCGCTGGCTCTCGACTCGTCGTCGATCCTGCCTTCTTCTGATACGCCTTCTGCTTCGTCTGATATATTCCGACACGACCATGTCTCCTTTCCAAGCTATCGGGAACCGGCGTCTTTGCGAGAACACCACTCCCATATCACATCATCTGACACGGATACAATTCATTCTTTGCCTGATAAACACAGCGTGGCCGGCAGTAGCTTCACATCTTTGGCCTCCATCTCGACCGCTGCCTCCAGCTCCCGGGATCGCGTCTCTGGTGCCACGACTGACTCAAGTCTTCCTCCTCCCTTGAACGCCGAGCTTCTGCCCAAGCCGGAGCAGAGGTTTGCGAGACCACCGTCCATTGATAGTCCCACCTTCTACGAATACTCGCAATCACCTCGACCTTCTTCTCTGCCTGCTTGCGAGTGAGTTACACCCCTCCTTGGGACACCCAACCCAACCCACCCCTCCACTCCATTCTGAATCTGAATACGTCACTGGCTGGTCCTCTGTGGTCTTGAGCCCAGAGGCGTCCCTTTTCATCGTATCCGCCCATTCGAGTGTTTCCAGTCCCCGTCCTTCCCGTCGTTGGCTCGCGTTCTTGTGTCTTTCACATACAGCATATTCGTTCCATACCTTGTTGCCCCCTCCCTTCCTCTAAGAGGTGTGCGGCTCTTGCTGTTGGGCGAGTGCTACGCGGAACCTGTGTAGAGAGGCTAGTACGCACGCGCAACAAAGGTTTTACCAACTGTATTCGATACTATTCGAATCTTGTGGTGGGACTCTATACTGACTGGAATTCCAACTTGGAAGGTCTCAAGTCAACAATCCGGCGCCAGCTCACGCGCGAGCAGCCGAGGCGCGAAGCATTCCAGCCAGCCAACACCAGAAGGCCATTTCTGCTGGGCCACTGCTACCACACGGGGACGTCTTATCAGTGCGTGACCACGTACTGTCTCGTGGAACCAGCTCCTCAGAACCAAATGAGGACCCATTGACGAGATCAACGCCGAGGAACGCGGTGGTCAGCGCAGAGTTGGACGAGCTGAGATCTTTGTACTCCGACAATTTAGACGATACACCCCTTCCTTCTACGCTGGCTCCGAAGCCAACGCCGCTGCATTTGAAATTCGACAACGTTGACACGTCCATCTCTCGCGGTGAGCTCATATTCAGCCAAGATCTAACCGGCCCAGGCTCAAACAGCGCATCTGCGTCTCCGCAGCCGCAGCTCAATAAGCCCTTGCCCAAGTCACCGGGGCAGACCTCACCTTTTGCGGCATTTTTTGGCTGGCCTAGCAGTGGCCCTTCAGTCACTGATTATTCCTCCATTCCCTCTCCCCTTTCCACTGGAGGGCTTGTCAATGAAGCGCCTCAAGCTTCGTTGGGAACCATCAGATCAGTTTCGTCCAGCAACTCCAATGGTGTCTCGGCAAACCCCATTGGCTACTGCGAATCATATCTTTCAACACCACCGCCCGAGACGGTCTCGTCGTCCGTGCTCATCGACGAAATGGAGGACGAGCTAAAAGCCATCAGCACTGAGCTGGCAGCGTCAATTCGACGCGAAATGGACCTGGAGGATCTTGTCGAGAGGCTCCAGGAACAAGTCAACAATCCCCAGGCCCCCAGTAAGCGGTCAAGTGACTACTTCTCCGATTCGGGATACAGCTCTGCCAAAGCAAGCGACTACGAGCAAAGTCGCGAAGAGATTGACAAGATCCAAAGGCGGTCTGAACAGGAAAAGGCCTCCATCCGGTTGGAACTGAACAGCAAATTGCAGGATGAGAGATCGAGAAGGCGAGTCCTTGATCAGCAGATCAAGGGCTTGGCTGAGAAAGCGTCACAAATTGATCTTGCCCAGATCAACAGCCTGGATGCCAACGACCGTGTGAGAGAACTGGAACAATCCTGTGAAGACCTAAGGCGACGGCTCTCAGAGGAGCGCGAATCCAAAGACAACTTTGAAGATCTGCTCTCTGGGATGAAAAGCGAGCTGCAGGAAGCTTGCAACGAACGCGATAATCTTCGAGACGAGGTTGTTCCGCAGCTCCGAGCCAGAGTTGAAGGTCTGGAGGCCCAGGCGGCTTCGTATGCCAATCTTACCTACGAGTCAACAAAGATGCAGCATCAGTTACAATCATTGAAACAAGAAAACACATCCCTTCGCAGATCGATGGGACCTGAAGAGATGGCCTTGGCGCGATCGAATTCGACGGCTGCCAGCCCATTCAAGGTCAGAGGTCCTCCCGGAACCGTCGCCTTGTCACGATCCGGGAGCATCAAGAACACGCAGTCTGAGTCGAGAGAGGCCCTGTCGGAGCGACTTAGGGATGTCGAGGCCCAGAGGGACGCTCTGCACAGTGCACTTAAAAATCTCCTTGAGAGACAGGAATTCCAGAACCGCGAGAACATGAAGAAGATCAAAATCCTGGAGGCCGAGCGCCAGCGATTATTATTGGAGCCGGCCAAGGCCGGCTTCGACAAAGAGATATCGACGCTGCGCACTGAGATCACTATGCTCCGCCGCCGCGCAGAGGACGCGTTGGAACAAAAGTGGCAGGTCGAAAAGGGCCTGGGAGGCTTAAAGATGGACCTCGATAGAGCCGAGGAGGAAATTGCCGCCCTGCGTTCCCTCTTGAAGGAGAAAGACATCCTGATCCCGCCCTCTCTGGCACGCTCCAGCGTTCCAAGCGGCACGGGCATCCCGGGCGTGCCCGTCACTTCAGAATCTCTGCAAAAAGCCTACCGTGACCTGCAAGTCGCCTATTCAGAGTCGCTGCAGCGAATTAAGAAATTGGAGCTCGGCAACGGTGCTGAAAAGTCCGACGATAGGACTCAGCTGGCCATGCAGCGCCTCGAACAGTCCCTCTCATCGGCTGTCTCGGAGCGAGATGCTGCCCGCCGTTATCTTGACGGCCTGAAAACGCAGGTGGACGGGTTATCGGCTGGCGAGTCTAATCATGTCAAGAGAGAGACTGCATTGGCCGAGCAGCTCAGCCAGTCTGCTCAGCGCGTCGAGCAATTGGCCGCGCAAGTTCAACAGCAGCTGTCGACTAACGCCGAGCTGCGTGTGAGACTTGCTGATACGGTGGCAAGAGGCGACGCAGACCGCAAGGTCAACTCAGATCGCATCACTGAGCTGCAAGCTCGCTTGCACATACTGGAAGAGAAGCTAGTTGCCGCGCAGACAGCTTCCGAGGAGCGCGTCGGACGCCACGAGGAGGAGCTTACCCAGCTTCGTGAAGCTCACAATGAGCAGCTCCGTCGTATCAGCAACGGAGTTGGGGTCGGTGTCACAGCCCGTAAGGGGGGAGCGCTGCTGAGCCCTGGCGGTATCTCCTCGTGGTTCGGCCGCTCGCAGGTGATGCCTGCCAAGAGCCTTGAAGAGGATCTCGATGTCAAGACGTTGCGTATGCGAGTAAGGGAGCTTGAGAAGGCTCTCGTCGACGCCGAGACGGAGATTCAGCAAGTCGTTGCTAAGATGAACGAGGCGCAGATCGAAGTCATGAGCTTGCAAGAAGAACGGGAGAACGCTGCACGGGAAACTAGAAAGCTGCAAAAATTGCTTGAAGAAGCCAAGCTGGCGGCGCCAGGCGAAGTCGCTTAGGAGCCTCGGAATCTTACGGCGACGGCAACCATGACGATGGCGCTTGGCGTGCGAGGCAACTTTTTCAGAATCCGAATGTGACCACCAGGAGTGGTTCCTCGATGGATTACATCGTGCTGCATTTAGCGATTGGAGTTTTGTTTTGTGTGCTTTCGGCTTACATCCATACGAAGGCAGGCTTCGTTCTTGCTTGGGGATCCAAGATTATCCTCGCACCAATTTGCGTTAGACGGAATGCTTTGGGCATGGAAAACATCCAAACTTTCACGCATTTCTTTCTTGCCTGTTTCTTCCACCCTTCCACATACACTGTTCAGACTTCAGTATCTTTTATTATACTGGGCTGCTACGACCCGAAGAGCAGGACCCCATGCATCATAGTACGGAGTTGTTCGGCGAGATGTCAAAATGGCGAATCGAGAGGCCCGCTGGACCAGGCTGCGGTTATATTTTTAATTTTTTCTGGAAGTCATACTGTATATGATAAAATTCAATGTCGAATTGCACTTGGGCAATTGGGGGCGGACAGCAGACGGACTGCGAGTACGGCTGAGATGAGCGACAGCTGCATCTGAGATTACTACTGTAGACCGAATTGACAAGCCAAGGAGGACTCCCAAGAGAATTGCTTGCTTGGTTGCTTGGATACTTGTGTGTGTGTGTGTAAGAATGATGGCCATTATCGAATTGTTTGAATGGGCAGACATCACCATGGCACCGTGCAAAGAGGCATAGAATGGGGGACCTCACTGTTAGTACCACGGGTACTTTAGACACCTTAGTGCACGTTCTGATGGCCGTTGCCTGCCAAAACTCGAAACGATGACGAGTCCAGCCCCACCACGCTCTCACGCTCCGACTGTAACTTGCATCTCTTGTTTTCGTCTTTCCTCTCTTCTAGCCTCGCTGTCTTGTATCAGCATTTTGCTATCACGCTTTCTGACTGTCTTCTCTTCATTGATTGATGTGGCTCACGTTGTTTGCAATGTCTCTGCAGCACGCAATGCCATGGCTGGCCACCAACCTTGTCTGGGCGACAAGCTCGCGCACTTCAACTTGATTGAGGCCCTGAACAACGACCAAGACGAGGAGAGTGATACGGAATGGCTGTATCGCCAGCACCGCATGCGTTTCTTTTCAAGAAGGACACCTACCGGTCATGATGGACCGCAGCAATCGGCGCGTCAGCCTATTCAAAGGAATGCTCCGAACACGACTTCCCTCGTGAAAGCCACCCAAGAGCCTCGAGAAACCCAGCGTCGGCGGCTTCCGAGAGTCAGCACCCCGAACGAAATTGTACCAGAAACGGTGCGAGCGACCAGAATACATACAGTCACTGAGAAACAAAAAGCCTCAAAGCGCAAGCGGGAGGAGGCATCCAGATCCGAAGCGGAACAGATCTTCAAGGGGCTGTCGTTCTTCTACATTCCAAATGACGATGTGGCTCCCGCGAGACGTATGCGAATACAAAAGGCGCGTGAGTTTGGGGCAACATGGACGCGTGAGGTGATGGCAGCCACCCATGTGGTCGTAGATGGGAATGTTGAGTACGAGGATGTGTTGAAGATCGTGGGAGGGGACACGAAAGCGATTGTGGTGGTGAATGATGGGTATCCGGTGGACTGTGTGAGATTTCGCGCTTTGCTAGACCCTACGCAGAAGAAGTATCAGGTTCTGGGGCAGCCATTAGCAGAATCGTCAAATGCTGTCGAGGACGGCTGTTCAAAGCGCGGCGTCGATATATTTTCCGCAGAACGGCCCCGCGCAAAGGATTATGTGGCGGGATGCAACGCGGATCTTGACGCCGACAACCATGATGTCGCAAAACAATCCGAGCGTGAGGCGGACGACAGAGTGGAAGCCAGCGGTGGCGACGAGCTCTCACACTTCATCTCGATGATGCAGGAGTATAAAGACCTTCCTCTTGACCTTGAAGACGAGGTCGACGATCGGTCCGCAGCTGATGAACAGGATGTTCACTCTGACCCGGAAGAGTGCGCCTCGGATGAGGAGGACGCGAGCTGCGGTTCAAATGAGCGACTTTCTTCGGAAAGACATGAGTCCCAGAAACCGGCTGCGGGCAAGATACGTAAGGCCATGCGCTTCCAAGACCGTTTTGCGTGTAATCGAGGCGGCGCACAGGATGCAATATCAGACAACCCCAACGTGCGAACAATTCAAGTCCTGCAAGACATGGCCAGCTACTACGACCGCGTCAACGACCAATGGCGGACCATGGGATACCGCAAGGCCATCACGACGCTGAAGCAGCAGAAGGCGAAGATCACGACGGAAGAGGAGGCTTTCAGGCTTCCGCACGTCGGACGCCGGCTTGCCCAGAAGATCGAAGAGATTGTCATGACAGACAAGCTCAGGAGGCTAGCGTATGCCCAGGATGAGGCAACCGATGGCGCCCTTCAGCTGTTCCTGGGCGTATACGGCGTGGGTACCAGGCAAGCCCAGACATGGCTCGCGCAGGGCCACCGTACGCTGAACGATCTCGTCGCCAAAGCCAAGCTCACGCCTAGTCAGCGGATCGGCATCGACCGCTACGACGACCTCAATACGCGCATCCCCCGACACGAGGTGGAGGCTCTCGGGACGGTCGTGCGGTCAGCGGCCAGCCACATCGACCAACAAGTACGACTCATCATCGGGGGCAGCTATCGCCGAGGCGCCTCCAGCTCCAACGACATTGACCTCATCGTGACCAAGGACGGTACTGAATCAGTCGCGCAACTACGACCCTTCCTCGCCGATCTGGTCACTGTTCTGGAGAAGAAAGGCTTTCTCACGGCAAAATTGGCGTCGTTTCACAGCAACCGCGGTGACGGAAGCAAATGGCACGGGTGCTGTGTGCTCACCGGTACTCCTGCGCCTGCTCCCACATGCGTCGTACCGAATGCTACGGCCTCGACCGAGGAAAGGAAGATCTGGAGACGGATTGACTTCCTGCTCGTTCCCGAGACGGAGAGGGGCGGCGCACTTATATACTTTACCGGCAACGACATTTTCAACAGGAGCATGCGTCTACTAGCAAGGACGAGGGGCTTGCGGCTGAATCAGAGGGGACTGTATCGCGAGGGCGAGTTGTTGGAGGGCCAGGACGAGAGACGGATCTTTGACATGCTGGGGGTGAAGTGGCGGGAGCCCCAGGAGAGATGGTGCTGAATTTTCTCTCGCCTTTGTCGTTGTTCTTCTACTTGTCTTTCCGCCCTCTCTTGCTTGTTTTCCTCCCCTTTCTCGTTTGTCCCATGAATCAGTCTGGAGTCTATTCAGAGAGGCGTGATCTTAGTTATTAGCCAAAGAGCATATGTGATACAAACATGGAGATTTTCCCCATCATCACCTCCCTCGTCAGCCAAAGAACACATGTAGTACAGAGGCGGAGCAAAAGACAATGCGCCGGTCAGCATCACATGCCGAGATTGCAGCCTTGTGTGATGGGTTTTAACGGGGCCCGTCCGTCCCCCTCGCGTGCCGCCAAAGTCGAGAGTGACCTGCGCCCCCCGCCCACCCCTGAGCCCTGCCCAGCGCTGATACGCCGACGCCATCCGCTCGTTAGCCGGCTGGGCTCCTCAGTGACGACGCCCTTTCCGAGGCTCATCGTCTCGACATGCCTCTCGACCGCACCACACACATATCCTCCCTCCCCGACACAGATCGCTCGCCATCATATTCGATGCGCCGGTCGTTCTTATAGATCTGGTCGACGCGTCTTCTCTTGCCTCCCGCCATCGCGGATCGTGTCAACTGACGGGCCTCTTTCGTCGCCGAGCCCGCCTTGCCCGTCATGGCGACCGCCGCGCTCGAGGCCATCAAGCGCTCCCTGGACCAAATACTCGTCGACCCGCGCTACCACGACCTTCTCTCTCTCGTCAAAACCGCTCGCAATGGCGCCGTCTACGGGACAAAAGTGCGCTTCCCGCATGCGCTGGTGTGAGTCTGCACTGGTCACCCTCGTCAGGCGAGAGAGGGAAACTAACGGGAGGCAGCATGATTTTTCTCTTTCGATCTGGAACGTACGACTTCCTCCATTCCTTCTTGAACATGTCTGAACGACAGGAGAGCTGGATTTGCTGACGCTACGGCCAGGTTTCGGCAAAAAGCTACGTTGGTGTTCAGGGCGACGAGGAAGCATGCACTTAATCTTGCGCGATTCGCGACGATATACAAATTAACGACATTGGCGTTGAAGTACTATGGTCCCAATCAGGGGAAAGAAGGTGAGATTGGTCCTGCGCTTCGTGCCCGAAGAGACACCTTGAAAGGAAGTGTTGTACTGGGACACGGTGGGGAAAAGAAAATGAGATCCTGAACGCTAAACCTCGGCTGCACAGGACCATACGATAGCTTCATCGGCGGCCTGCTGGGTGGGTATGTCGTGTTCGGGCAACGATCCCCGCGCAGCGGCAAGATATCCTCGGTCAGCCAGCAGATTGTCATTTACATCTTTGCGCGGGTGGCGCTGGCGCTGGCTCGCCTCGTCGTCAAGCCGGGACACGGGCTGCCGCTCGTATCGGACGAACCGCTCTCTTCGCAAATCAGTCACTACGCGTGGCCCGCTTTTGCGTCGCTATCGTGGGGCATGGTCATGCTGCTGTTCAAGACGCACCCCGAGGATCTGCAGTCCAGCTTGCGCAGCAGCATGACGTACATCTACAAGGACTGTGACGAGTGGGATTCGCTGCGGACGTTGCTGTGGCATAACAAATGATGTGGCTCATCCGGTGCCAGTCTTCCTGTGTTGTCGCTGTCATGAATGACATTAGATTTCTATTTTGTGATTATTTTCATTCTTGTCCCCTCCTGGCCTTCACAGTGTTCGGGTTGAGGGGAGAAGACCAGAGAGGAGTCATGGCCATATTTTACAGAGCACTGTGTAAGAAATTTGACCGACGCGGAGCTGCCAAACATGGAGACGACCTTTGCAAAGCGGCTTGCTTGGTCCGAACATTCCTGCGTGTTTTTGCGTACATTACCTTCTCATCTGATTTGTACACAACAAGTTATGACAATGAATGGTGCCTCCGATGCCATTTTTGACATCTGAAAGGCGGGGACTGAGTGAGAGTCCGTTGGTCAACAGGGTCGCATGCCTGCTGCTCCACTAGAGAGACCCACTCAAGCTGCAACTCCTCCCGCCTTGACGTGATGACGGCAGACTTGCTCTTTTCCTTCTTATTTCCTCTCGAATTGCATGCCATCGCCTCACACGGCCAACATCGAACATCAGCAAGATAGACGGCCCGCAGCGAAGGACCCATGGCACCAAGTCCTATTCTTCAATTGCTGGCCAAGGCTGAACCGTTACATGAAGATGACGACGCCTTCCTGGTTTTCTACCAGGAAATCTGGGAGCAGATTACGCCTCAAACCAACCAAGATGATTTCAACGCCGTTGCCGACTTTTTCCTGGCCCGGAACCTCGGCGTTTTACGCACCCGTAGCATGATCGATGTAATTATTACCAAGCTCCAGCCGGTCGAAAATCCAAACACCCGCATAAGCGTCGGCACGCATATGATATCGAAAATGTCGTCGATGCAGCCAGCCATCTTCCTCGACGCCGCGGTCGTGATTTGCCAGATCGTTGCCACGGCTTACGAAGCCAAAGAGGACTTTGTCAACGCCGCCAAGTTACTCGCTGAAATTCCCGTCGAGAGCTCTCAGCGCAAGGTGACGGACGAGGAAAGGGCCAAGATCTGGATCCGAATAGTACGCAACTACCTCGAGGTGGACGACTCGACGGCCGCCGAGATTTACATCAACAAGCTGAAGAACATAATGCACACGGTGACGAACCAGGATCTCAAGCTGCACTTTGGCCTATCGCAGGCGCGCATCCAGGACGCCAAGCGCGACTTCTTGTCAGCGTCGCAGCGCTACCACGAGATCAGCGTGTCACCCGTCATCGCCGACGAGGACCGTCTGCACACGCTCAGCATGGCCATAAAATGCGCGGTGCTCGCGCCCGCCGGGCCCGCGAGAAGTCGCACCCTCGGACGACTCTACAGGGACGACCGGTCCAGACAGCTACCCGACGAGTTCAGCATACTGGAGAAGATGTTCCTCGATCGGCTCGTCTCCCAGGCCGAGATGGATAAGTTCGCCGAGGGCCTGCGGCCGCACCAGCTGGCCACCACGTCGGACGGCTCCACCGTCCTGGCCAAAGCCGTCGTCGAGCACAACCTGCTCGGCGTGTCGAGGCTGTACAACAACATCCGCTTCGACGCCCTGGGGTCTTTGCTGGGCCTGGATGCCGCCAGGGCCGAGGAGACGACAGCCCGCATGATTGAGCAGGGACGTCTGCGGGGACGCATGGACCAGCTCGACGGCATCGTGTGCTTCCATCACGATGACAACGCGGCCGTCGACTACGGCATGCCCGAGATGCGCACATGGGGGGCCAACGTCCAGAGCTTGGCCGAAGACGTGGAGAGCGTGACCAATTCGCTGCAGCGAGAGTTTCCGGTGAGAGTTCAAACCTGCCTGATCTTGTGTGACCCAGGGTCCTTTGACCAGGAAAGCTGACGAAAGGAAAAAAGGACTTCGTCGCGGCTCATCTCGTAGTGTGACTGGCGGGAGAGTGGCTTTGGTATTGCATCATAGGGCGTTCCCGGTCTGCTTCCTCCTCCGTCCCCCCCTTGTCTTGTTTATACCCTCTCTTCTTTGTCCTTGGTTTCAATCACGGCTTGGCGTCAATGACTGGAGTGGTTGGTTCTGGTTTCATTTCAATGAGACCCCTCGTCGGTCCGTCGCTCAAGGGTGAATCGGGGAACCTTGTCAAGTAGTTCATGATGCGCGCCTACACGCCGATGCGAGTTGATACTTCTCAGAGCCTCTAAAGACCGATTGATCTGACAAGATCAATGGGGCCGTGGCACGTATGCATGATGCAGCCAGGGGAGGTGCGTCTGGACGCTGACGCGAGTTTGTACCCTCAACAGCCTCAATCGATTGAGTGTCTACGTAGGCAACCAAAGTCAAGAGAGCGTGGCTCCCCCAACCGATTTCTCATTGTATTTCGGTGCCCAGTAGCCTATGTCGCTGCTGCCATATGACCATGGCCTGCAGAACTGACTTTGGCGGCGTTGGCATCAATGTCGCTCGGCGCCTCGTGTGCTGAACGAAGTTGCGGGTATATTTGGCATTGGGACGAAGGGTGACTCGTTGCCAATAGCAGCGGGCGTGGGTACGGCGACGGTGAGCAAACACGGACACATGGACACGTCAGTGGCGCACGAATAACGAGGAGCGACACGACGTAGAATGGTGAGAACGGACGCTGCCGAAAGGGGCACGACACACAACGTGCACTACGCAATGTCGTGCCAGTGATGTATCTCTGTATATACAGCAAAGCAAAGTATATATGTACACGAATTAATCCTCGATATCGTCGTCGCTCAAGACCAGTTTCTGCTGTACGGGCTTGGACGCCGGGCCGGGTTTGATGGTCGTCTTTCTCCTGCGCGGGCTCTTTTCATCCGACGGCTTGTCCGTCGCCCACGACTCGGATGCGACCTCGTCGTCGGCCGCTTCGGGCTCTTCTTCCGTTGCTGGTGTGGGGAGAAACGAGACTACTTTCTCGAGGTCACGGAGGCGGGGGGTGGCTTTGCCGGCGCGTGCCATGTGAGCCATGTAGGGCAGACGGTCGAGGAGCAGCTCACGCTGCGCTGCGCTGCCGAGAGAAAGAAGCGGCGGGGGCTCGGGGTTGCTGTGGTGCTGTCGTTGTGCTGAGTCGCGGGGTCGGGGTGCTTTCATGAATGCGGCTGCGCCGTCGGTGAGGTTCTTGGTGGGAGCGTGGTCTTCGCCGCGGAGGAGCCTGGCCGACCACGAGTCGACCGTGCCTTGGATCTCTTCCCTGGCTCTCCAGAGCTTTAGGCTTGCGGGGTAGAACATCTTGAAGGCGTCGCTGCCTTTGCTTGCTGTGGACGTCTTGCGCTTGACGGGGTTGGGGAGGGAGAAGAGCACGCCACGCACGGCGACGTGGAAGGTCATCTCGTCTTGTCGGAGAAGGTGGCTGCTCGATTCTCTGCCGCTGAAGCCGCCTTTGCCGCCGAAGAAGACGTCGCGGGATGGGCACAGGAGGTCGCTCTCGGAGAGGTACTCTATGCATCTGTTTACATAGTCCATCGACGACGACTCATCCGCAGGACTTGTTCTCTCACACGACAGGATGTAGTTCTCGTGGAGGGCTGAGATGAATGTGTGCGTGTCTGTACCCGTCTCATCTATCAGTGAATCCACGGATACCTGAGACCGTTTCGGACGCGCGTGCCGCGCGAGGTATGGCGGCAGCGTTTCAGCCGTGTTGTCGGCCGGAACCGTCTCGTCTCGCTTGTTGTAGACGACTTTTCCGACTGCATGAAATATGCCCAGGCTTGCTTCGCGCTGAGAGATGAGCTCAAGGCTCTCTGCTTCGCCCTGCGTCAGTCGAATCGAGTCCTTGGTACTCTTTTTCTGTTTGGTGAATGCAACCTTGGCGCCCCAGTCCGAGTCCGAATCGCCCTTGAGACACAGAAACTCGAGTGACGAGATGGCGCTGCGCACATCTCCAATTTCCCCAAGCTTCTTAAGCACTTGCGGTCCTGGAGTCCTTCTGCGACCCGATTTCCGCGCCTCTTTCACAACAACGAGCTCTAGGGCTTTGGCCAAGATCGAGGGTGCGATCGCGTTGAATTCTATCACGCCGACTCCAGGGTGGTGAAGGATTTCTGGGCCTAGAAGTCGGTGGGCGGTCAAGCTGTCGGCTGCTGCCGACGTCGTAGTCAATAGGGTCTCTGAAATGACCAGCACCATAGGGCTGATTTGGTCGCGCTCTCGAGACATGTTGCCGAGTTGAGCGAGCGACGGTGTGTGTGCGGCCAGATACTGGAGGATCGTACCGCGGAACGAGCTCAAAGCTGACGAAGACCGCGAGAATGTGTTTGGAAACTCCTCAATGAGGATGATGCGCTTGCGCTTTGCCGGATAGCTCCCATCAGACGAGGTTGGTGTCGTGTCTGTGGAGGCGTCCGTTTCCAGAACACCAAACGAGCCTCCGCGACCGAGGAAATCTGCGAACTGGGCCGATGAGGAGACGAAGCCAGTGCCCGCGTTTCCCGTTGGATTCCTCCATTCTAGCACCTCGCAGCCCATTTCCGCAGCCAGCAGGCGCACCGTGGTAGTCTTGCCAGAGCCGGCAGCCCCTTTCAGTACGAGAGCCCGTTGTCGCATGCGTCCGGCCAAGACGTCTTCCACCCATCTTCGAACATCGGAGACCTTTCTTTTGTGTACGGCGAGCTCTTCGAGATTTCGAGGGCCGAAACGTTCCGACCATGGCCGGAGGTCGTCGTCCAGACCAGACGCATGTGCCGGCTTCGGTGGTTTCAAGAACTTCAGACCGGTTCCAGCTGACTGCGCCGTAGCAGTATTGCCTCCATCTTTTAACCTTTTCCGTGCGTGCTGGCCCACCAAGCTGGATGAGCTGACCTTGATGTCAGAGATCTCGTCGTCCTCGGAAATAGGGTCGCTGATGGGATCGTGGGCGACCTGCTGCTTCTTGTTTTCCAAAGCAGCACGCTGAGCCTGCTTCGAGAAGAGAGCCACCAGGTCAGCGGTCTTGCCCTTTGTGTCTTGTCGGCCAGGGTCCTGGGACTTTCTGGTGGTAGGGTTGTTGCTCCCGTCGTTGTGCTGATCGTTTTTTTTGTTATTGATCTGCGAGGCCCGTTGCCTTGTTCTAGGAGGAGCAGCACGGCTATTCGCGATGGGGGCCCTCGTCTTGACCGGGCTGGGGGATGCTGAAGGCGCCCGGGTTTCAGAAGGAGACGTCGGAGACGATACGATAAAGTTGGAGAGAGTGTTGGCCCGCAGGCGAGGGTCGTCGTCGTCAGAGGCCTCTGGGTGGTTGCGACGACGACGCTTGGCTGGCGGAGCCATCAGAACTAGTGAATGCATTCAGCCTCGAGAAATTCCATGCGAGCGACGATGGGGTCGAGGGAATTGTCCTGCCCGGGTAATTGCTGTCCGTGACGAAGCCACAGAGTGAAGGCCGTCGTGAATGCACAAACGAGCTTCCCGAATCGCCGAGTGACAGCGGCGAGTGGGCTCCTAGGACTGCGGTTCCACTAACCTACAGCAGCATTTTGGCAAAGTACAGTGGGTCGCAGGTGCAGCATCCCGCCGTAGGCCCTCAACTTTAAAGTACATGTATGAACATGAATATGTACATCCAGTCCCATTGCCTAGCAGTCACGCCCCCGTCATATACCAGTCCACCAGCGACACAATGGCCTCTCTCCCCTGGGTTGAAATATTCTTTCGGGCCTAGATTCTCCGCGTGAACCGCCATTTAGACGTACCATGTTGTGTTGCTGGTACCCCTAGAAAGCCCATCCTTGGAAGTCATCTACAAACGTCAGAGCAGCCCGGAGATAATAGCCATCATCGTCACCCCAAGTGTGAGCCAAATCCTTCATTGCCCGCGCAGCTTGTTCTACCGTCAGCCCTATTTACTATACAAATGGACATGGGCAAGTGACGTACCTTTTACGAAGTGCGCATCCGTGGAATACTGCGAGGTCAGAGCCTTGCTCTGCACGTAATCCCAATTTCGGCCACTGTCCTCGGCATCCTTGTCCATCACAGTCTCGAGGACTGGGCACGGCCGCCCTCTCAGGATGAGCACAGCCAATACCAACAACCACCATTGCTTTATGAGACTAACATGATACCGCCCTGGGAAGAATGGAAGTAGAACTCGCACCGCGTAGCTGGTCGTGAGTAAATGTACGATGAAGAAATCGTACCGCCGGGACCTCTTTGCGACTGAAGACATGAAGATGGCCACAGCTGCCTTCTGTGAGTCTCTGAAGGCAGTCGTAGGATCTGTCATGTCCCACGCGTTCCAATATTTCAAGAAAGTCTCCTCATGTTCGACCAAGATGCTCTCCAAACTTCCATATGATATGATGCTTGGAAGGTGGCTAAGATCTTCATCAGCGGACAGCTTCTGCACCAAGTCGAGTATGCTCTGGGACCCTAAAGAAGACGGTTTCGTGAACCTCGATTCACTGCTATATTTGTGGAGATAGTTGTGTTGCACGGACGCAAGAGTGAGGGCCTCCATGGCGATCTCCTTACTGTCCATCTCGTACGCGTATCCCAATTGTATGAGCGGGTGCCCAACTGTTCCCAGGGTTAGCCATTCCCACGCATTTAGAGTTACAAGGGGGTGATAAGAATGGACAGCTAGATAGCTGAAAAAAAAAGAGGGGAGGAGAGTGTCAGTACGTACGCCCACAGACCAGACCATGCATAAGAGGTCTTTCTGATGCGAACATGTAATGTTCGACGACTTTCTTCCAGTCGTATGAGTACGCCTCCGCAAGCTTGTCTTCGAAAAAATCTACATACGCCCTCTGGTACCGGCCGTCGCCAAGAAAGTCATCCCAGTCGTTGTCGACAAGCTCAGCCGGCGAGGGCGTCCACGGGTCCAATTCTTTGACTTGCTCCTCGTATATCTCATGAAGCTGGGCTGAGTCGGCCCCAAGAATATACGCCGAACATAAAATATGAGCGTTATGATTATCGAAGCGATTCTGATTGTAAATCACAGAGTAATTGACATGGTTCGCTTTGAGTAGATGCTTGAGTGAGCGGGCTCGTCGGTCCGGCTTCGTCTCGACAAGATGTATCTCCACAGATGGCAGGTCGGTTGTCTGGGTCTTAGTCTCGTTGCCCAGCACGAATGATAAAAGCCCAGACATTGCTTCCTATCAACCCGTAGATTCAAGAATGATTCGGATGTCCGCGACACTTGATAGGTTTCACCCAGCATGCGGAGAAGGCGGATGTGGCCCTGATGACGATGTCAGACGAATGCCCAGCTGCCCCACATAATCCATGACTTGTCCCGCCGCGCCTTTCTTTCCTCGCGATCCGCGCGGCATCATCATCTTCCGTCTCTGCTTCCAGGGACTCTGCTTCCTGCTTGTCCGCGACGCCGCCTACCCGGCGTATATATTCATGTCGAGCCGCGCGATTCGGCTTGCGCTCGTCGTAAATGGGAACAGAATGCGTGGCTGATATGTCGGTACCTACTGGAGAGCCACAAATCTCCATCTACGCAGAACTGCTCTCGAACATCAGACAAGTGTCCATCGCCGCTGCTCTGCCATCGCCACCCAGGCAAGACACTGCAGCGAAAGTCATTGATGCCGGCAGACGCATCTGTCTCACGCACGACGGTCGCAGCCACACTTTGGAGCTTCCGGCAGCTGTACTTTCGACTACCACTCTGCAGATTTTACAACCTGACTCTTGTCATCTGACATGGCGACTGCCACTTTCAACCGGTGACGTGCAGCCGCCGCATTTCTCACCAGAGAATCAGGCCATACCTTGGACTGCCATAGACATTCGAGAAGGGAGTCCGATCTGTTGCCGCTCATGCAATTCGGTCATTGTTTCCCGTGGCGCGGTTGAATGCTGGAAGGATTTGCCCAGCGAGAATTGGGCCGAGATGATGGAATTTTGGCATTGCCACAAACCACACGATCACGCACAGCATCAAGACGACCAGCTGGCAGATAAAGGGTATGGTGCAAACAACGCTATTTCGGCCCAGGCAGGCATTGGATTTGTCGACGTCACTACCTTCATGTTTCATGAATGTGACTGTCAGAATCTACTGGTAAGTAATTATTGCGCAGTCGAACCCAAAACCTCCCAGTCTTGTCAATCTCTCTACTCTACGGGGAAATAAGAAGATGGCCAAATCGGCTCCAGAAGCATCTCGATGGTCTGGTCATCGATACAATTCCCCAATAATGTTCAAACCGCTTTTCCCTAACACAGGGCATCTTCCCACTTCCCAGAAACCTCCAATCACAAGGATGGATTCTAGTGGCGAAAGTTCGAGCTGAGCCTCTCCATTTCATCCTGGGCACCCAAAGTCTCGGGTGCTGGGAGATTCATAGAGGTACATTACACAGTGATATACATCTTTGCTTTGCTTTGCTCCACCATCCCAAACACAAATCGTCAGGGATATTAGTCTACATTTGCTCACAGTTCACCAGTTTTCTGCTTCTGCAGCCGCCAAACCGTCTGGCAATCTGCGCGACGTTATAGAGGCTTCTGGACAGGGGAAACACCTGCAAATCATTTGCAAAGAGTGTCTCGTAGAAGTCGGCTTATTCGGGGCGAGAGTGAATGCAGTAATGTTGTTCAAGTGGCAGGTCGTTTGCGACACCCATTCGTCAAGTGGACGCGCCCCGTCTGCGGTCGAGTGTTTGGCAGCCTCCCTTATTGCAAACATTTCTAGATCAGCATGTGCCAAGTCCATCATATCGCCGCACGGATTTGATGTTTCTCCAAACTGGATGCAGCTGTTGCACGTTTGGGTCGTGAACCCTAATGTCGTGTACTCGGCAACATCAATTCCTACCAAAAGAACAGCTTTGAAAGTTCTGTATCGAGCGGTCAGCAAGGAGGAGGGGGACAAGCTTCTAGACTCTTTTGCCTCAGACGTGTACGATCTCCATGTCCCGATCAATACCCTTCGCTCAACATGGGCCGCCCTCGACTCGAGCAACCAACTACTACCAGGACGCGAAAGCTCATTCAAAGAATGGCGAGTTGGGCTGCTAGATAGGTAGCATACCCCATAATAGTTAACAAGGTTCCGAAGACTCATGCCTTGCACTTTCTGTCAGGCGCCATGCGAAATTGTGCGAATCACAGCTGTCTCTTTGTTTGGTTATGTCAGGTAAGCGTGTGTACTGTGCTAGCGCAGATTTTTCGCCGGGCCACAGTACAAAGCACGCCTCGTTTTACTGTGTTGCTCCCCCCGTCGGACTTAAGGAGTGCTCGTGCTCAGCATCAGATATCCATCCACACAAAGGACTGTTGTCTCTCGCCATCAGAGCCGAGCTTCTGCGGCGTTGGAATTGTCTCGTCCGACACTCGCACATGATATTCACGTCGTGCTATATGTTCGCTCATACTGACATGCCACGGAGCTGCAAAGAGCGCACGAGTCGGCACCCGTCTCACAATCGTCTTGTCCCGTAGGCGTCATGCATCTACAACGGCAGGACTTCATCCCTGTTGGATGCCTCGGGGTCTTTTGTGAGGACGTGAGAGCCGTTAAAGATACTTGGGATGCTGCAGTCCAGCAGACGAGGAAGATTTCACAGCTTCAGCCGCTTCCGCCCCCTCGTGCCGCCATTGATGGTGATGACGCCGAAGTCGTCCCTATCGACCTGGAGAAGCAGCTTGGCCACATGCAGGAATTTCAATTGACATCGCGCTTGTTCCATCACGGTTGGATTGACTTGGAATGTACGATCAGTCAAGATGGATCGTTCGGGACTCTGCAGATTTATTTGCTTCCCGACGATGTCTGTCGTGGTCTTGTGGATAAGACCGATGTTGGGCTACAAAGAGCCCGCCAACGTCTTCTACACTCCCTGGACTTTTCGAAAGCTGCTTGGAAGGGGCTGAAACCTCCCTGTGCTAAAGCTTCAGCGTCTTTGACACTGACAAGTACTGAGCACGGCGAGGATGCCTCACTGCTGCAGGCTTTCAACACGATGCCTTCTCCTGACCCCGATCCGTCGATGCTCAGTGACCAATGCTTGCGAGACTTGATGAGCGATGTCTTGAAAGGCACGGTATCAGGGGTGCATACCGAGCTGCACCCTTATCAGTGCAGATCTGTCGCACTCATGCTGCAGAAGGAGGTCGAGCCGGGCATGGTAACCGACCCGCGGCTCGTGGCAGTTCCCGATCGAGACGCGTCAACATTCTACACCGATCCCGTAAGCGGGACAATTTTGAAGGAGCCACGTCACTACGACGGCATTGCCGGTGGAATTCTTGCAGAAGAAATGGGGTCAGGAAAGACCCTGATATGCCTTGCGCTGATACTGGCGGCCCGGAACATCCCATCTCGCCCACCAGTGAGTCTCGATATGGCACCGAAGCCAACGAGGAAGAGCGTCGGATCACTGGCAGATATGGCGGCAGCTTGCGTTACTCGAAACGCTGTTCCTTGGAAGCTATACTCGAAGCAATGGAAACGGCACTTTGGCTACCAGCTCGATCAATGCGAACAAGTCATCCAGCGCAACAGGGCGTACTATTTCCAGCCTCCGCCAAAGCTCCGCCGCACAGGACGGCATCGCGAGACAAAGCTAGAGCCGACCAAGATGTGCCTCAGCGATGCCACAATTGCTGTCGTGCCAAACAATCTGGTTTCGCAATGGAAGCAGGAAATCGCAAAGCACACGACCGACCTCAAGTTTTGCATCATGACCAAAGATGAAGACTGTCCAACGCACGAAGAATTGATAGAATGTGATCTCGTTCTGTTCTCTCAGTCTTGCTTCCAAGGGCTTGTCAAACGTTGGGCTGGCAAATTGCCGCCGTCATTGTTGGGCATCCATTTCAAAAGGTGCATCGTGGACGAAGGTCACAAATTGGGCAACTCCAAAATGGGTCGCAAGAGTAACCTGCTTATTGGCATAGACCTCATGAGCTTCTCGTCGAGATGGATTGTCACGGGAACACCCTCGCATGGCCTCTTTGGGGTCGATAACCGAATGGCTCAAACAGACGCTGCATCGCAGCAGGCATGTCAGGCGCAGGCCAAGGATGACACGACAGAAACTAGTGCCGAGATGGAAAAGAAGGATCTGGAGCGGCTCGGCTCGATAACATCTTTGTTTCTCAAAGCGCGGCCATGGGCCAACACCAACGCGGAGAGCGACGACGGCCTCGCCGAATGGAGAACCTATCTCCTACTTCCACGACACAGCAAACACGGGCGCGGCAACTGGACTTGTCTGACTTCGACACTCGAGTCTCTCATTATACGACATCAACTCTCTGAGATTGGAAATTTGTTGCCAACTGTAGATGAAAAGGTCATCGTGTTGGATGGATCTTATCAGGACCGGCTGTCCCTGGATCTCTTTGCCATGATGATCATATTCAACTCTGTTCAATCGCAAAGAACTGATAAGGACTACTTTTTCCATCCGAACCAACGGAAGAGTCTGATGCAAGTCGTGCACAATTTGAAGCAAGCCAGCTTTTTCGGCGGCTCTTTCTTCACGGCCGAAGAGATTGCCGTTTCCGTTGAGACTGCAGAGAAGTTTCTTGAGGAGGGAAAGGTGCCCATCAGCCCGGAGGATTTAGCCCTCCTACTTCAGGCCATACAACTGGGTCGAGTCGCTATACAAGACAATCTCCGGAATCTCGGCAACCGTTATCACGACATCCCCATCTTGATTGAAGGACCAAATCTGGGTAACATCAGCCGCGCGTGGTCCCTAAACGGTGAAGGGGGTGACAGGACGTGCACCTCGGCCAGTCTCATCTTGTCTTTACGGCGGCTGCTCGCGAAGACTGCTCACGACGTTGAAGCACTCAATTCCTTGCTCAATGGCGGTTTAGCACAAGTCAAATTGTTGGACATGGGTAAATCAGTGACAACGAAGGACGAGGCCGAGACAACTGGCGACGGTAAACGGAAAAGGCGCATCACCTTGGCAGGAAACACGAACTCCGGCACCGATCCTCGGCACGGCAGGCGGCGATCGCAAGGCGCTGTCAGTAGCCACGTGGATGCTTTACCGGTGGGCAGTTTGCCGTCGAGTCTCCAACAAGCTCGAGTCGTTTCGACTGCGTCAGCGAAACTTTCCTATCTGCTCGATAGCGTCTTGCGCCATCAGTATGACGAGAAGATTATCATTTTCTACGAAAACGAAAACGTGGCTTGGTATCTCGCCAGTGCTCTAGATATGGTACGTGTTCCCCCTTCCGTGTCAGAGAGACAGCTTTGAGCTCATGTACGAATGTCGTAGCTTCAAATACAGCACCTCATTTACGCCAAGTCCCTGACAAGCGTGCGCAAGGCGCAATACGTGCATACATTCAATACCAATGCAGCCTTTAGGTAGAGTGACTTTACACAAGCCTGCTGGGACATTGCTATCAATCTAATGCATTTCAAGGGTTCTTCTAATGGATCTCTCTCAAGCCGCCTTTGGACTGGACATGCGTGAAGCTTCGCGAGTCTACTTCATCAATCCGGTGCTCAACCCGCAAGTAGAAGCTCAAGCCATTGGAAGAGTTCGACGCATCAGCCAGCAGAAGCCCGTTACGGTGGAAACTCTGGTTCTCAAAGATAGTATTGACGAGGTGATTCTAGAGAGAAAGGGTCAAATGACGCAGGCCGAGCATCGCCAGATTAAATCTTTACTGGATGTCAGACCGATATACAATTGGATCAAGAACGCGGCCATTCTCGATCTGCCAAGTGTCGATGCCGATATTGCATCTCATATGACCCAACTGACAACTCCACAGCACATCTTTGCGAGGGATTTTGGAACAGAGCATGCCGCGGAAGACTGGCTGGCTGCCCCAGAATCGCCCGCAAGGGCCAAGCCTGCCGCACCAGTGATGCGCAAGCGAGGCAGACCGTCAGAAATGGAAGTTTCTGCGGACACTTCGCTGAAGGCGGATAGAGACATGACTCGCCCAGGTCGACGAGTCCGATTCACTTGAGATTCGGACGCCGACGGTCTAGGAAGGACCCGGTGGCTTTGGAACCCGCCCCCAACACAACCCGTCGAGGTCTTTCTCGAATGAGATTAGAGGAGGCCGTCATGGTAGCTGATATATGCCGCGGTCGAGGAACCTTGCGTCAATCATTCTGGAACAAATGAGACCCGAGGGGGAAAGATCTGTGACACGGCACTCGGACTTGCAATTCTAGCGACGTGACGCGATGCGGCTCTCCCTCCGTGTCACTCTGGGCGAGCGTGCCAAGACGTTCGTTACCATGGCAAGGCACAGGCCAACAGGGTACCGAGGAAGATGGAAGAGACAGACCATGGATGAGTGCCGCTGAGATGTGTCTTTGCGTGCCTGTGGGGGTATGCGTGCTGGTGCTATTACGCCAGAAAGAGGCGCAGTCGACCGGCCGCTGGGGAAGGGTCTTATCTGGCCTATAGCTCACCATCTGCCACCGGGGATTTGCAATGTATGATTGGAGAAGGGGGGGAGGGAAGGACAGGGCGAACCCCCCGGCCCCCTCGACAGAAAATTCAAATAAATTTCAAGTCAAGAAGCCAGCCGAACAGGGCGGCAGATGCGGCGAGTCCAGACGCAGTCTCTCAATTCAATGTATTGCATTGCCAGAGCGCGCCCTTGACGTCGTCCTGGGGGCGGGCAGTAAGATTGCGCTCGCACGTGTGTGCTCGTCACTGCATGTGGCGCGCACCGCTATTGAGCTGAAGGCGCGAAGCTTATGCACCATTTGTTTTTCTGCCAGGTCTTCGCACCAAACGTGGTTAACACAGCGCGCGATTCAAGGCTGAAGTGGTCGAGCAGACTCCTCTTTCCCTCTTAGGGCGGCAAGGGGTGACAAGGCTCTGAGCACCTTCCCAAAGTATTATGTTCCTCTTCTGGTCGTGCTGCCACCCACGTGTAGGCAAGTACTCCGTACAGGTACAGGTACGGAGTAAGGATCATTCGGCGGTAGGGCTCCGTCGTGGCTGCCCTTTCCTTCTTTCTTTTTCCTCCTCGTCCTATTTCCACCACCCCTTATTCTCCCGCTTCCGCTCGTGGTCATGGTGTGCCATTTCATCTATCCAGCCATCCAATCTTTCATCCACTCAAATCATCAATTGATCCGTCGGTCGATCGATCAGTCAATCAATCAATCAATCAGTCAGCCGTCACGTCACAGGTCCCTTTCAAGCCTCAAGCCATACGTCAACGGACCCGTCCCTTGGCTTCGGTGGGGTGGAGACGCAGCCGATCATGGATTTTTCGTATTTATGGCATTGCAAGCTAATGATGCGACAGGGATGGGCTGGCTTTCTTTTTCATCTCGCCAGGGGAAGGAAGGGCAACATTTCGGAGTGACACGTTTTAGACGTCCATGGTGAAGAGATTGCATGATGGCCCCATATTGTAACAAGCACATGGCCGGGACTGGAATCTTGTTCTTGATTATCGAATCGTCATTGCATGCCTCTCTGTCAAGTGCTTTCTCGCGGCTTACATCATAGAGTTTTTTTTTCCCCAACATCGAGATGACAAGAAAGAACACGCGTCGCATTGAGTGAGAAGGGAAAAAGGACATCGTTCCCGTCGAACCATGACGGCTGTTGCGGCCGCTGCTGCTTGTTGTTGCGATTGCTGTTCCGAGACAAATGGCTCCAACCATCACCATGCGACCAACTCACGCTACCTCTTTCGACAGCATGGTCGGTCCTCAATCCCCTGCTGAAGATGCAATAGACGAAAGACGGCCTCAGTACTCCATCCGGCCATCAACTGCAGGAGCGAATCCATCGACTTATCCCATGTATCCCGGCTTGCAGACACCATCTACAGATCGCTCGCGTTTCGTAGATGCAGTCCCATTCGTGCTGAACAGACCACCTAAGCTGTCCGGCACCGCACTCGACCACACTGCGGCAGATAGTCGACATCGGAGCCAGATGACTATTCGCAGTAGGAGCACTTCATATGGCAATATACCTTATTACGATGACAACAACAGCCTCTCGTGGAAGCCGACTTACGTCTCCCCAACTGCGACCCCGTTGCTAAGGAAGCAGAAAAGCAAAGCCAGACTGAGCGACATGATCTCCTCCTTGCCAGGCGAGGTTCTAGACGTGATTATGGAGATGCTGAAGCAATTGCATCTCGGCCGGGGCGGCCAGGGCTGCGCGACGTGCTGGATGCGAGATGCTTGTAGCGTTGCCCTGTGTTCGAGACGATGGTCCAAACCGGCACGATTGGCCTTGTGAGTTGCCTTAGACGACGGAAAATGATATGAAATCTTCGTAGGACCACAGGCTGACCGCTCGATACCAGGTATAATGACATACAAATAATCGGATCTGATTCATTGGCAAACAAGAAGAAGTACAAGATGACACAGGGCTGCCGAATGTTGCTCCTTCGCCGGACGCTCAGAGCGAATGGCGAGCTCGCGTCCATGGTGCGCTCGCTCAGGGTCCCAGCTGCTGAGTTTACCTCGCATAGCAAGGGCGCCGGCGCAGCCCGGGAGGCTTACGAGAACAACATCGCGGCCTTGATCATGGCATGCCCGAACCTGGAGCGCCTCACCGGACACGACTTGGCTTACAACCATTCCTTCCGCAGACTATTCCACGCCCTTTCGACAAGAGCCAACCTCAGGAGAATGGATTGGTTGATCGAGTCGACCGAGTCCCTCACCTCGCTTCCTGCCGGCCCTGCTGCCACATCCTACACCACCATGAACTCATCTAAAGACTGCATCATATCCGACCGCACGCTGCAGCCCCATGAAGAGATCGCTTTCCTAGAGCTCCACAGAAGTTGGACCAAGTTATCCAGCTTGTCAATCCAATGCCTCTCGGACGCGATGCTCGCTCCGCAAACCCTGCTTTCGAGGACCCTGACGCTACTTCCGTCCCTCCAGCACCTCCACTTACACAACTTACCGCCCAGCGCTTTCAATGACTCGAACTTACTCTCTCTTCCGCCTCTGCAGAGTTTAACGCTCTCTGATCTCCGAGGCGTCTCCTCCAAGGGGTTCTCATCGTTTGCTACCCGTCCTAACAGCCAGGCGCTCCGACGACTCGTCCTCCGCCATGTGCCACTCACCTCCCTGCCGTCATTGGCGCGTATCCTGTCCAACCTTGGCCGCCTCCGCAACTTGTCCCTGGTCCAGTCCTTTCCACCATTGATGCCTGATTCTGACGCATTCATTCTATGGATGATGCCGTATCTGGCGTCGGCCACCGTGAGTCAGCTTCACTGGGACATCACTAGCCACCCAGACAGTGTGAACACCGCCGATGATGTTCTTGCGCGCAGCATCCAGGCGGGCGGCTTCCCGAATCTCAAAAGCCTCCGAGCTCCAAACGATCCCGAGGGCGTGTTCCAGCGGCTGTGCCGTCCCGTCGAGAGGATCGATCTGCCTGGCGACCGATTTCTAGTCACTCCCTTCAGTAGCCTCCCGTCCTCGCCCATTACCAGGCAAAGGCAGCACCTCTCCAAGTCTCCTACTTCGGGCTCCCTCCCCATCATCATGCCTGTCGTTCCGCACACCAATCTCGCCCTAGCCCGAGTCGCCGCGCAAGCCCGTCTGGATCGGGCCCGCGAGAATCCCATGTTCCGGGTCGACGTGACTGATGAGCGGGGTGTGTTGGTCGAGACATTCGGCATGGCCGGGCACATCGGCACCGTGGGCAGCAAGATCCACTATCACCTTCTTCCGGACCGAGGTTCCTCGGACGAAAAGGGCGGCCTTGTCGACGTGCCCGATCTGCGTGCCGGCCCGGAAGATGCATCCTCGGTAGCAAGGGACGGTTGCAGCGGCCGATGGAACTGGAGAGAGGGTGCCATTGCCGATAGACGGGAGAAAGAGAGATGGTGGCACACAGAACGAGAACCATGGAAAATAGTCACGCTCGAGTGATGGCAATGCACGCGGATGAGCGGACATTTGGATCGAGTAGAACCAAATCAGGACTGGCGCCAGATATTCTCGGAATCCTGGTCGTTGGCATATTCCCCGTTGTTATGAGCAGGCTCAAAGACGGGATGGCCGCACAATCGAGAGAGTCTGCCGCCTAAACTGGGTCGCATGCGACGGGGTGGTTGGTCGGTTGGTGGGGGAGGGGAGGGGGGATTCAGACGCCCAGAGCAGCCATGTACAGTAAAAGACTCAAGACCGTCCAGTGTCCAATATACTCAATGACGCCAAATGCTAATGACGCCAAGTGCTGCATTGACCATATTCTGAACCATCAATGGCCAAGCGACACTCTATTCCGCCCAGTGCGGGATCCTATAGCAAACACACTCCGTTCGCATCATATAGTTCGTTCATGGCATTCATGGCATTCATCATGGTGGACGCTTATATTCCATACTGCTTAGTCTCAACTCCGTCGCCAGATGCAATGCTTTCTATATGACATGGATAGCAGAAAGATGGGACAAGATCATGTGATGGCTGCTTGCTTTCGCCAGGGGTCGATTACGCAGTATTCCCAAAGGCCACTGTGATAAAAAGGCTGCAAGGAAAAGAAATTACAAAGATAGTCATACTAGGTAAAGCTGGTGTTAGGAGTGTATTATGGAAAGTGTGTTTGAAAGGGAACTTTTGATCAAAAGAATCGACTCCTCTTCTTGACTATTGTGGGATTCTTCTTGGCCGCCGGAAGGGCGGGCTGCTGGGCGGGTTTGCCGAGAATGTCGTCAAAGGTTGCACTGGACGTGGCACAAGGTTTGGCTGATACGGGACTGCTGGCTTGGCTCATCAAGCCGGCGAGGTTTCCGGCAGATGAGGATCGGAATCCCATGTGGCTGCTGCTGCCCGGTCGCGGACCATATGAGCTGCTCCTGTGGTGACTGCCAAACGCATTCGGCGGCTCCAAGGGGACAGGCTCGAGTCCTATGGCAATGCTCGAACGAGGATAGCGACGAGCTCGTGAAGCAGGAGAAAGGGTTCGGGGAATCGGTGCCGGAAATCCGGCTCCGGATGGTGCCAACACAGGCGAGCTGGAGTTGCTTGCCGGTGGCGTGTTCATGAGAAGACCGTCATCAGGGAAAATGGGAGCGGGCGGCTCCAGTGGCGACATGGGACGTTCCTCAACCAGCGAAGGTTCATCATCAGCTTCTTCCAGTACTTCCCACTGCTTCGCCGCGAGCCAGCAGTGGCTACGGTGATACGTTGCCTCGACGCTGAACATGACGGCATCGGCGGACAGCTCAACCAGGCCCCCTCCGCTCGATACTTCGTACCACATCTTGCGAATCTGTCCGTCCTCCATCCAGGGCAGATTGCCCATCGGGGGCTGGCAGAGGAAGTACTCGACACCCCCTGTGTGCTTGACTCCCGGAGCGTCGATCACCAACATCGGCAGTGACTGGAGCACCGCGTAAAGAAAGATCCAATACCCGATCCTCTGATCAGCCAAGTCTTGACATGGCTTGCCCCTGCCTTCGCGAATCTCAAACTTTCTGAACTCGTCCAGAAAAGGCAGACTGATGCAACTTGTGTCGTAGTTGTACGCTTTGTTAAGGATGAGCATCAGCTCATTCTCTCGCATCCTCTTTTCCATTTTTATCTTTTCTCTGACGGGCATGCTGTCGAAATTCTTGTAGATCGCTGTCATTCGTGGAATTTGAGGCAAGTCAAAAGGAATCGGAGGCAATACGGGGGGTCTGGAGCGGTCGAACTCCGACAACAAGTTTCGAAGAGCGGACATGATCATTTTACTCGGCTCGTCCGAGATGGCTGGGACCTCGTCCATGACACGAGACGTCAAGTTCGTCCTATCAACCAACAAGTCATACAAGGCGCACATGTCCGAGTACAGCACCTTGAGTACCAATCTGTTGAGACCACTTTCGGCGAACGGGTTCTTCTTACTGCTGGCTTTGGGCGGCCAGCTCCCGAAGATTGTTTTGTAATAGCCCAGTAGAAAGTGTCGCATTCTGCCAAAGGCGTTGCGCCAGACCTTGAATCGGACCTGCCTCAATTCAGGTATGGATGTGGAATTAGCGATGCCCGAGAAGAGCGACGGGAAGTCGAATTGCTCCAAGTGTTCATTGACGTTCTTCTGCCGGCTGAGTAGATCCAGATGAGATCGTTCCAGCCTCTGCCGGGTCGTCGGTGACACAGCCTCGAGAAGCGGCAAGCGTGAGTCGAGTATTGAGGAGTACTTGCCGGCGGCATGGGCAAAGGCTTCATTATATAGCTCCACGCACCTCATGCGCTCTCCGAGAATGAGGGCCTCGATTGTCTTCTGGTGGCTGTGACGACAGTCAGACAGACCCAGCTGCTCCAGGTAAAAGCCGAAGCTAAGCTCGACGGCTTCGCCGTAGTTGGTACCATCCGGACTTGAGAAGCTGAATTCTTGTAACAGCTTGGAAATCTCGACGAAAGCGTGGAACGCGTCATGATGGGTCTTGGTTGCCACCAGTGGCTGTCCAGTAAGAAATGCAAAAAGGTTTCGAACAGCAATCAGCCTGTCCAGTTCACCTTGCGTGTTCTGGCCCGGGGCGATCAAATTGACCGATGCTGATGGCGGCGTGGCGGGAATATACAGTCGAAGGACGTTTGGATCCTCTGGGGAATATGGCCCTCCCGGTGGCAACGCATTGCGGCTGGCGGGGTCGTGGCCACCGGGGCTGTCTTGATCTCCGAAGTTGGACGACCAGCCACTAAGCGCTCCCCCTTCTTCACCGTAAATAAGCTCGTTGAAGACGTAGGAACCGCGTATGACAAAGTCTGCCACTTTAAATGACGGCCCGCAACCACTTCCCCGTGGGTATAGATGCACGTAGATGTCTCCATTTTCGGTCCAAAGCTCTGGTACCTTGAAGAAAGTAAATGTTAGCGAGTCGCGACAAATGAACGACTGCATAATGCTTCTTCTTCACCTTTTCTGCGTTTTTAAGATATGAGGTGTTGTACTCTGCTTGGGTCTCATCTGACAAAACCCAAGCTTCGGATTTATTGATGCTCCTGATCTCCCTGGAATTGGATCGAGATCGTCCTGCCCCAGGAAGCCAGCTGCGGCGCAACTTGCCTCTGGCATCATGTGATGAAGCTGAGCGGAGATTGTTTGGGGCGAGGGACCCAGATGATGAACTAAGAGGCACCTGGGCTGAGACACTTCTGCGGCCTCTGTGCTCGGGAACCGGAGTAGTCTGGCGGGACCTCAAAAGATGGGGCTCTGTCAATTTGGACGTCGAGTTGGAGCTGCTCCGCGACCTCGACGTTTGATACTCTTTCTGAAGGGTTCTCTGCCTGCGCGGAAATTCGCCATCGCCTAGGCCGATGTCCTCCCGGGGAGGCTCGGTCTGAAGTCGGGGCAACTGATTCGGAGAGGGTGCAAACTGCGAATTCAAGTGCGGTACGTCTGGGACCATGATCTCTGGGGTCGGGTGCGTCGCGAGCGAAAAGGGAAACGCGCTGTAGTCTGCAGGCTCGGGAGAGAGCGTTGCCGAGAAGACCGGGACGTCGAGCGCAGACGAGTCTGCCTCTGCCTGTAGACTGGCCGGATGTGTGGTGCTGGCTGCTTGGTCCAGAGCGATGGGCTCAATTGTCTCATCACCGGCCTCGTAGTCGTGGCCGTGGTCGTGGTCGTGGTCGTGGTCGTCGACGACCTCAGACACCACATAGGGAGGCGGCGGTGACTGGGGCGGCGACATTTTAAGTCCTACAGGCTTCCGCTGAATGTGTTGTGGGTAGGGGCCGGTGGTTTCAGGTGTGATTGCGGGCTCAAGAGAGGATGTGCGGGCCTCCCACATGTGCGCAGGCTGAGGATGGGAGATCAGACTACTTCGGCTCTGTGTCGCGGACGTTGGCTGGCTGTCATGGTCTTGATCGCTCAGCTGCGAGGCGGAAGTGGGAGAAGAGGAAGAACGTGTTGAGGTGTTGATGGAAATTGAGGCTACGTCAGACGCAGCTGGAGTTGGAGCTGGAGCTGGAGCTGGCACATGGTCAGCGTCTCCTTTGCGGCCCCTGAGCGTCAACAAAGATGCTCTCTTCCAGTGAGATCTTCGTTGGCGTTTGTCGGTGTCGCAGGAGTCGGCGGCGTTGGCGTTGGAACGAAACGAAGGTAAAAGCATGGAGGGTGAAAACAGAGTCGCACCAAACGACTTACTAAAGGCCATGCTGGGCATCAGATGACCGTCCGGCCAGCGTGTGACTCTGGCATGCAGCAAGCCGATGGATGGACATGAAGAGGTGAGAAAGCAGAACTGTCCAGGTCAGGTGGGGGGGGCGGCGAAGGATATCGATCAATATCAGAAAAAAGAGAGTCATAAAACAAACGTCGAGTCGTCGGTCAGGACGAAGCAGGCCTGTCTTCCCCAGCTTGGCAGGAGCAGCAGAGGGCGAACGGGGGGGCAGGCAGGAACACGCAGAAGCTCGGCGAGCCTGGAGAATCGGGCAGATATTACAAGACGCAGGCAGGCGGTGCACGCGCCCGGAGAGACCAACACTGTCTGGTCCATGAGACGGGAATAGATTGATGGCTCCTCCTCGCCTGCATGAAAAACCCATTTAAGTCCACTCAACGAATGCCCTCCCCCTATCGAGGCCCTGCAGAGCCCTGCAGAGCGCGCAGCAGTCAAGGACCAGGTTCCACTCTTGATGCGCTGCGCTGGCCCGCAATGTCTTGTGTCGAGACGCAGGAGGGTGGGTGGCACTGCCGACATGCAGATCGACCCTTGGGTCATGTTCGATTTTCCTGTCTATTCATCGTGTTTTTGTCTTTCGGCGACGCCCCCTGCTTGCCGCCCCATTGGGAGCGACGTCGTCCTTGCCGCGAGTAGTGAAAAAGTTAAAGTACAGAGTGATGGGGGCAGGTAAAGTACCTACCTAATTAAGTAAGGTAAGTGCCAGACTTGATACGTAAAGTAAAGTACCTACTTTGCTTACTTTGGTCGCGGTAGCAGTAGCAGCAGCAGCAGCAGCAGGACCCCGTAGAACCAGTGAGTGGGCAAAAGCCGTGAACCCCTTTTTCACGAGCAGCATCATGCCACACGTGCTCTCGTCTTCCAGGTGTGCCGAACTCCATAACGTACGCAGTACGGAGTATGCGCCGTTGGAACAAACTCGTAAGATTGTTTTGACTCCACCGCCCAGTCCGTCCGCTCAACGCCAAGGGTTCAGAACAACAACGGCCAAGGCTGATGACGGCCGCCCCCCCGAAAGGTTACGTAGCACGCACCACCAACGCCAGCATCAGCCACTCCCGGTCACCATTTTGCCGTACACGTGCATGGCGCAACACGCGCACTACGAGCCATCCCGCATGGCTGAGCACGTCGGGTTCCCCTGCACCGTCCGTCCGGGGCCCTTGTGCTGCTTTTTACGAGCCGTCTTCCGAGCCGAGAGGAGCCCCCCCGTTCGCATCGCACAAAAGTTGTTTTTGAACAATGACTGGCGTGTCGCGTCACGCTCTTCGTTTTGACTATGGTGCCCAGAAACGAACACACGCACCAGAGCATGACTCGACCACGCTTTTGGCCTGTCTACGCAGCCTTCCTGTTCTGCCACCAACGGCAGCTCAGTCCTCATTGGCCACGCATCGCCACGCACCCCTCTGACCCTGAAGTTTGAGATGACCGGGGCGGAGGGGGGGGAGGAGGGGCTGGAAGGGAAAAGGAGGGGAACAGGGTTAGTGACAGAGAGAGGGGAAAGGCGAGAAAAAGAGAGAGAGAAAAAAAAAGGGGGCGCGCCGCTCTCCCTCCCCATAGTGGCCACGCTCTTGGCAGGCTTCCAGAATCAAGCCCGCTAAGAACCCAGCAGCCGGCGCCGCTCATGTGATGTCATCTTGCCTAATGGGGTTCACTATCGCACCGTGAAATTCATGTCGGGTAGGACACAAATGTTCAAATCCCCATGTGTCTTATTGTACTCCGTATGTGTTGCATGAATGCCAGTGACGTGCACTGCCCATCGTGAAGAGGTCAAAAGAACCGCCATAGAAGTGACCATCTGCCAAGCCCATGTGCCCTGGAGCAGTCTGTTCTGTTCCCGCGCGGCCTCGCAGGCTTGCACAAGACATCAAGTCCGACACCGGCAGTAAGGGCTTTTCTTTCACTCCGGCAAGTTCTGGGACCACCGAGCCCGCTCTTCTCTCTCCCCAATTGGTGCAAATCACAGTATCGGCCCAGTGGAAAAGTTCGCGTCCGTGTCTCTAGTCAGGGCAGATAGCAAGCGTTCGCCTCGAAAGGCATTCTCAGAAACTCGGCTGCGCCATATTTAATCTGCCAGCCCGCTGCCGCTGGCCAAATAATCTTCTACCGGCCCTTCTCCTTCAACTTTTTCTCCTCGTAGGCTTGGTGAATTTGACTCTGCCTCGTGCTAGCTAGCGCCGCCGCCTTCCACACACGCCGTCAATCCATTGTCTTAAACGGCGAGGCCTCTCACACCACGGAGCCATGAGTCACGCTATTGTTCACGGTCTTTGTCCTTTGCGGCCACTGCTAGGCCCGGCGAGGTGTTGTATTCAGGCTGGCGGGCTGATTGCGTCCATCATGTCTGCGTCGGTCATCTAAAAGCGCCTGTGAACGTGACTGAGGTGCGTCACAGCCCACTCTGATGCCCCTGCTTCATTCAATCGTATTCACAATACTCAAAAGGCTCATTCTGCGAAGAACCAGAAGATTCGTCCGTGAGCGATGAGTAATTGGTCGCACGGCTTCATTTTCGTCTCCTCTTCTGCGAACCTAAGCGTCCTCTCCGAAGCGCAAGCAAACTTCGAGGGAGCTTCTTCTGCTCGACAACTTTGCCTTGTTTGATTCTTTTCCCTCGGCTCACGGTGCTGGCGGCTATGTTGGCAGTCTTCCGTCTGTCAGATCAGTCGCCTGGGCGTTGATGGCAGGCAGGCTGGTTCCGTTACGTCCATCGTCGCCTCTGGTTTCATTCCTCAGATCGAGTGAGCATCAGGTCGTCTGCCCGAAATGCCGTCCTTTCAGCTGACGCTGCAGTCTGAGATGTTCTAAGCAATCTTGTTGCCGGCCTGCTCATCATCAGGCAAAATGGCACTTCCTCTGGCCCGGCCCGTTCAGCTCAGCAGAATGCCTCCTGCGAGGACAAATCACCATTACGCTCCTCGCGGACAACCTCTTGTGGACAAGAGTCATCTCGGAGACGTCTTGTCGTCATCACGACATGCTCCATCTGTCGCCCGGTCCAGCAGCTCGATCCTTTGACGTTCTCTTCCGGTGTCACCTGATTGTGCCGCCTTTACACCTGCGGCCGGCCGAGCTATCTGGGCAATCTCGGTGAGAGACAAGGTTGTCATTGGTCCAATATAGTGGGCCAGCGCGTCAAACGAACCAATCAAGACCCCATCTTTCACCGAAAATGCGCGATTCGTGATGGTGTAAGTCGACAGTCAACGACAGAGCCTCCTCGGACGCCAAATTATAACCTCTCGCTTGTGACAGGCAAAGTTCCTGGACCAAACAATCTTACACGAAAATACCTGTGAGCAATTGGGCATCTTCGCTTCATTGTCCCTCTGACAGGAACACCCCCCTCCGTGTCCAATCCGCCCTAGAAGCTAGCCCAAGGTCCCACTGCATCTTGTGACTTACACGGGGGATATCAAACATGGATGCCGGCACAAGCATGGCGTATTCCCGTCCCGGACAGGAAAATCCCCGTCTTTCTTTGTCCCCAGTCACAGAAGAGGAGCTCTTCGAGCAGATATTTGACTGGCGGAGGTACTGCGAGTCCACCCAAGAGCTAGAACCCTCCCACCCTCTCGGCCGTCAGGCGCCGCAAAACCTGTCCAAGCTTTCAACCCAACCCCAAGTTTCTTCCACCTTCTTTGGTCTCGAGGATCTTGATCTCAATGCTATCCACACAGACTTCGACAGAATGAAAGCTCCATTCCGATCTGACGATGACTCGGCCACCAACTCTGACTACTCGAGACAGTCCCTTCCCGAGCTGATTCAAGAAGGAGGCAGCGTCTCTCCCTCGGACCACTCCGGATCGGTTTTCTTCGATCACGCCCAGGAGCGTCTCCACTCCGCTGATATTACCTTTCAGGAAGTCCAGGCCCAAGATGGCGAATGGACCTATTCCCAAGTTGACCTGGCAAAGACCAGTCGGCGTGGGTACTCGCCAGACATCATCGTTCCAGACGACTATGCCGGTCTGGAAGGTCAACAGTCTGTTGGACTCAAACGTCGACGCTCCATCAAGGACAACGAGAAGAGACCCAGGCAACTGGTCGACCCTTTGCAGACGGCAGACGTCCGCAAGAGTGGGGCATGTGTGCCA
Source organism: Aschersonia sp. MBC 877 (assembly GCA_030787035.1). Taxonomy (NCBI): domain Eukaryota; kingdom Fungi; phylum Ascomycota; class Sordariomycetes; order Hypocreales; family Clavicipitaceae; genus Aschersonia; species Aschersonia sp. MBC 877. The sequence continues at coordinate 59,647 of JARJUA010000278.1, forward strand.
TGCCGAGTAACCAAAACCAGGGTAAGACATTACCGTGCATATCCACAGACCGAGTCGCTTGACTGATCAGCCGTTGACATGTTTTCTTGACAGTGTCATGACAGTGGCGTATGTCCCACATGCAGGAAAGCGTTCCCGAACCACGCCCATCTGGTGTGTACTCGCATTTCTCCTGCAACGGCATGGCCAGTCATGGCCAAGGTGCCCGGTAAGTGTCCCAAGATTCGGCCGATCGGCACGTCTAAGTTGATAGTCAATGACTGACAACGTGAGTCCCTAGATTTCTGGTCAGGTTTCGCAGCCGAAGAGCAGTATCTTTGCTCCGGACCTCGCTTTTTCACTGGCAGTCCGAGGGAAATTGCGGTCCTGTTTGGGAATGAGAGAAGCTCGCCGGCTTTGTGTGTAACGGTTCAGGCATACAGATCCACGGCAAACGCTGTCGAGTGCGGAAATCTGAGGACTGCTGCCTTTCCGAGAGAGAAAGTCCCGGGTCATCCCAAGTTGCAAAAATGGGCCGAGGACCAAATCAGGCTTGAGACAGGTTCCGAATTTAGCTCTGTGCTGCAAAACTTCCTGCGAGTGTACTCCAAGGAGAGTCTGAGGAAGCTTCCTAAGGTGTGTATTTTGATGTTTCGTGTCGGCTGACAAGGCCTCCCCGGATGACCAGCCCCATTGACTCGAAAACAGCAAGACTTGGCAAGAGCTGTCCATAAGATGAATTGCTTCTTTCGAATTTGGAAGATGCCTTCCTTCATGTGCATAGACCCTTCCAAAAAACTGGCGCCGCTTCCTATTTCTGTCCAGGCACAGGTGAGGAGCATTGCCAGAAATGCACTAGATCGGCTTGAGCATGACGTTTTCAAGATGCTGGACGACTGTCTGACTCAACAAAGCTCACCAAAGGCGGAAGAGAGAGTCATCATTTGGGCGAGCATGTGGCAGCTCATGCTCATGTACCGTGAGCTCTTGCTAAGATACAAGTCCCATTTGGATAATATGATGCATGATCCCAGCTCCCCGGACGAGTTCAGTAAGTTGTGCTGCCAAGATTGAAGAACGTTGACGGCTGCAGGAAATGCTGATGAGTTGCGAAAATAGTCAGTATTCAATCGCATCGCTATCGACGTTTGGTGGATTTCTTCTATCCGCTTCTTGCCGTCTTGTATCATTACCAATTCCGAACCAAGAAGAGCATCGAGCACTCTTTTGACTGGCTTGAGAACATTTCATCGTCAAATGTTCCCCGCGAGGACAAGGACCGAATCCGCCATGTCGGACAGCAGCTACTGGCCTCGAGAAGAGCTTTGTGTGAGTCTGCCTTGAGAGAAGTCTTGCACACCATGACTCGAGCATACAGTATGCTAACTATCGGCAGATAATTATATCCAGTCAGTAGCGGATACTGGTAGCGTCGACAATATGTTATGGACTTTTGTCGTGGACCATGAAGTGACAAAGCTCAATGCCAGGCGGCGCAACCCGAAGGGGTCTGTGCCCAGATCCAAGAAAATGCACGACGCAGGTGAAGAATGCGTCGAAGAGTAGGGTCTCCTGAAGAGCTATGATTGATGACGAAACAGCAGTTGCAGAAAAAATTTGAACAGTTGACACATCAGGAAGAGGTATGAAGTTGTCATTGATGACGAGCGACGAATCTTGGAAAAAATCATCAGAGAATGCGAATCTGGGCAGAAGCTTTATACGTTGTAGGGATTTTCTTCGTCTTAGTGGTGGTTTCGATAGCAGCAGCCAGCTCCGGAGCGTGGACCATCTGGGCAGCTTGGCCCGACAGATTGATAATCAATTCTACTTTGCCGAAGCCGTCTTTAACTTTCATCATGTGGGAGTCCAGTCTAGAATATTTTGACTTTAGTTTGACTGACACATTGAATCAGAGCAAGGACTCGCGAGTCTTACCGAATGGTTGAATGAATACTCGATGCGTCGCGCGGTAATACGGGAAAGACCGTTGCCACCACGTTTGCCACGGCACCAATGTAGAGTGCCCAGAAGGAGGCACCTTTCTGGTGACTTTCGACTACTGCTGCGAGGCTTTTGTATAAGGCCTGATCAGCAGGAGCGACATCATTACCCCACCTTGCGCACGTCGTCAAGGCCAGCAACGCACGAAAGAGATGTGTGAGTCCGGGACAATCTGGATCGCGAACGATAGCGTCGTGTAAAGCAAACGAGCTATGACTGTTGGTGGTGTGCCCGGCACGAGTCCATATTTGACGTATGAACAAGTCTGACAAGCCCGGCGTCAAGACCGTCAGAGTCTTTTGTGCATCTGGGTAATTTTGTGGCAGAGAACATGACAACACGGTGAGGATGGCTTTGGAGACAAGTTCCATGCCCGGATCAACGTCCGTAAGGACCTGCAAAGGATTGCTTTCACGGATGTCAATGGGCATTTTAAGCATCAAGGCCCCCTGCATGTTTGAACCCCCACAAAAGGTCGCACGTCGGATATTGGGAATGGCGGCAACGAGGGACTCGATTACGGTAGCGATGGCAGGGAATTGCTGACGCCGCCTCTTTGACATGCCGTATATCTTCCCGTCGTATTCGTCATTGACTTGTCGCATTTTGACTGGCTGATTGAAGTGACTGCCGGGGACGGAATATGCATTGGTCGAAGGGATTGGGTAGGGTGAGATTGGGTCGTTGTGCATAAGCATGCTTCCGTATCCGCGGAATCCCCCACCACACATGTAGACCTCAACGCCCGCGTCCTCCCCCCTGTCATGGGCCTCTCGCATGGCGCGGAGAGCTGGAAATTTCTCACAAAGTTTGTTGTAGATGCGGACAATCCCGTCTCGCAGCGCACTGATCTCAGCGGCTTGGACCTCAGCTGACTGCTCTCGAAGAAGGGTCATCAGTCTAGCGGCGCCGTAAGGAAGGCTTTCGCCTGCCCTCGCGGCATCAAACGCATAGTCGTCTTTGCTGGTGTCGACCCACGTCATCTGGAGGCTGCCACCACCCAAGTCGAGGAACAACGCACCAGCGGGTACGTCGATGAAGCCACTTCGCGACCCCATAACAGCACCAAAGAGGGTTTCAACGGCAGGATGTAGGATCATGACTCCGACGCCGTCAGTTGCCGCTGCGATAGCTTCGAGCATCTGGCCCCCGTTTGAGGCACGACGCATTGCTTCCGTGGCGATGATCAGTACCTGGGCTTGAGGCACGCCATACATGACAGCCAGCTGAAAAAAACCAGACAAGGCCGTCGTGACGGCGTCAATTGTCTGAGAAGGAAAAATCAAGCCCTCGTCGGAAGGGGTTAAAGCATCGTACAGTGATATGGCTGCCCGACTGGCGTATAAAGGCCTCAACAGTCTTGTTGACGGCGGTTTCATTGACGTGATCGAAAACCGGATCCCATTGCTATACTACTTTTAGAATGACAGGCGAACATTTTGAGACATGCTTTCATTCAGCCATTTGACAAACCTCCCCATGTCTACTACAGCATACAGATGACATTGGTCGTCTGGATGCCACAGTGGAAGTTTTTGAGCCAGATTCTCCAGGGTAATCAGGTCTGTGGCTTGAGCTTGACCAGCCATTGTTTAAATCGAGGAAGGTGGATGGGAAAGAAAGAGGGAAAGGCTTGAGGCAGATACGCTGGGTATGAAAGTATATCAAGCTCGGCAGCATGTCCTTTGACGAACAAAACAATGATGAACAAGTCGGATGGATCACTTCACACTCGTTGGCGAAGAGTGACGTGAGATGTCGAGGGCTTCTCCGCCTGGGAACCCTATGGCAGGCAGGTGGGGTCGCTCTTTCCTGCATGCTCAGCCGGCGCTCGCGCGATAAGACGAACAGAGTATCTACGCTGTCAGGTTCCAATGAAGCATACTCACGAGCGGCCGACAGCGTGGTGGAAACGGTGGGCAGCAGAGTTACATTCCGTTTCGACGCAATTACTGTGTCAAACCACCGGTATCTGCGAAGTGCTCGTTTCTGCGCCGCTGCTGATGATGTCGCACATGCGGGGGTCAGGCTGGTGGTATCGGAGCCCGATATTGCCCAACAACAGTTGAGATCTCGATACGAGGGAAACGGCTGCCAATTGTCGCACTGCACTGGCTGGTCGGCCGCAGTGAAAGACGATCTCCGTCAGCTGCCTCTTCGCCCATGCCAGCCACCACGAACACGACGGGCCGTGATAATCCGCCTGTTCGATGGCTTATCTTGAGGTCTGGCGGGCATCCTTTGATGGCCAACCCGGCCCCCGTTCTGCACCGACGGCCGATCAGAATGACACGGCAACGGCACAGGCAAGATCTGACTTGGCTATGTGGCATCGGCACCAACGCATCCTGAAGTGGATGTGGAAACTACATCCATGGGAGCCTGACTCCATTCTGCCTGACGAGACGACGAGCAACTGGATCGTATGCCATGACACCGCCTCAGACGCGACATGCGCAACTGCGTGAAGTGTCACGCTCGGTAGCTCGTATGTGTCGCACAGGCAGACGAAGAGCATAGTTAAAAAAACTGACAAGTCCAGGAGAAAGCGCCGCTGGTGATTCAGAAGGTGTGCCTATGCTGTCTCAGGAAGTTTCCCTGGCCACCTTGGATATGGGCCTCGACCCTGCCAAGGTCACCTTGATAGCATGCAACGCACGTTGCTATGGATCGGTAATCGAGTCCCCATGGAGCACGACAACTTGCTCTTGTTTGGCTCGATGGGACGGCTCAACGATCACCGATCCGGATGGACCAGTGGCCTTGTCCCAGGTCAGGCCAGCCCAACCCAGCCAGGATCAATTAGCGCCGTGGCTGACGCACCGTTCCGAATAGTCGAGTATTACCGGCATTTGTACGGCACTGCGGAGTATTCGTGATATCGTTACTCGAGTGGGTGCCTGTGGGCCAATCATCTGCAACCAGAGAAGTGCTTTCTGTGGTCATGAACATGAAGTACTCCGTACTTGACTTCGAGTACCTGGAATATACCCAGGAACTTACGTACGGGACAACGCTACATGCCGGCAGGGATTGGCGAGGATGGGAAAAGAGGAACGAATCTGGTCATCAAACTCCTAGTCGCTTCGAGGCAAACATGGTTCGATACTACCCTTGATTACTCCAGCATCGCCACATCACATTCGCATCATGCCAAATTTCCCGGTCGAGTCGCGATAGCCAGCCGTCGCCTCTTGTGACGCAAAGTGCTACCCGGATCGAACGCATCTGCACCGTCAAGGACGTCCACAACTGTGATGGACGCAACACATCCGCATTCAACCGGCTTCCCTGAATCGTCGTGGCCCTTTGGTAAGGAGTGCATGCACATGCTCGTATTGGCGTCAATTCCGTTTTCATGTGAACACATTCGCGCCTTCAAAGGAATGTTCTCCCCCCGTCTGTTGTTTTGGTTTGGTCTGGTCTTTGACCTCAAGGACAGAACGGATCTTTGTACATGCCCGATTGCGCTGGCCTTGATTAAGCCAGAGAAGCATGCGAGGCCATTAAACACATCTGCTTTGCCGCCTCCATGACCAACGGGCAGCAAGTCTTGGCCTGCCACGACCGTTGGTATGTGTGTAGCTGAGATGTTTGAGATAAAGGTCATGATCGATGGCCATGGATCGAGTCCAGATATATGGGTTCAAGTAGCACAAATGAAACCCGTTAGCTTCGGAGAACCAGCGGTTGCCTCTTGTTCAGTTGACGAGAACGAGAGCTCTACATCGAGTTCGGGCATAGCCTGGCCTCGAGAGTGTGCTTGGCTAGTACCTGCCTCTGACCCCTCCCAGCAGGCATGGGTGCAATCTTGCGCGAGTGAGCCGATTGTAGGCACATCCGCCACCTCGAGTATAAAGTCTCGAGGCACCGGGAACAATCATGAATGACGTGACGCAAGTGCAACACGGACAATAAAGCATCAAAGTGGCTCGAGTGCCGTCTTGGCCAGATCAGTCCCGCCCGCGGCTCCGAGCGTCACGGAAGCGTGTCGTGTATAGGATACTCTTCAGTGGCGGCAATACGCAATGCATCATTGTGACACAAATGTAATCTGTACTTGGTGGACCGCATACTAGGGGCATGCCGACGCCGGCGAACTACATGATCACGAACAAGCTGACATACAGCTTGGATGTTCATGGGAGACGACGATCACGGTTGAACGAGTAGAACAATTCAACGTTGCGAGTGGGAACGAGCTGTCCGCCGACGCCTTGACCAGCAGGCGACAAGTGCTCATGGTGATTGGCTGTCGCAATCCTTACACCGACACATGTTCGCGGTGATGTTCCGCCCCGAGATGCATCAGTCACCTCTCCCTGCGCTTCCTGGCATGGCAGCATGGCAGCATGGCAGCATGGCATGAGCAAATTATCTTTTACTGCAACGTAATTGTCGAGAAAAACGTCGACAAGTCGTTTGAGGCCCTGTCTATGATGACGGAACTCGTCTGCACCAACGCGGCACCATGCGCGGTTTTCGCTGGCGCCTGTGTCTCCCCCTCCGCTCCTCTCTCAACGGCGTGTTTCTTCAGTGTTTCTCGGTTTGGAAGAGACCATTGGTCGGAGGCAGCAAGCACGGGAGCCGCTTCCATGCACTGCCGAGCACGTCAGGTGCGATTGTGATGTATCGGATTTTGAGCAGCGGTTTCTGCGGCTGCGCTGTGGCCTCGCCACATCCTGCCGAATCACCCTGGCCATGGCCGCAACAACGACGGCGTCTTTGCTCAAGACACGTCACTCAACGTCGGCAGACTCGGGGACTCGTTGACGGCACTTTGGCACTGTACACCGTGCAAGTGCAGCAGCGTCTACATGTTATATCTCGTGTCCGAACGTGCACGGTGCAGTGTCCGAGCGTGCACCGTACATGTTGCTCCTTAGCATTCACCGAGGAGCTATTATTGTTGGGGAGGCAGCGCCCGTATGTAGGGCGAAGGATCGAGGACCGAACCATAGAGAAATAAAGAGGCGCAATTGTGTCAGTATCTAGTCGCTTCGATGCAGCTGCGCACTAACTATTACTCCGTGCGAGGGACTTGGGAATACCCATGATTCTCCACATCAAAAGTATCTGGACGCGTCGTGACGCGTGGCTGCGTGATAGTTTCGCGAGTGGCTTGTATTAAACGCGGAGTTTGTTGTTGCTTTGGCCCCTCATGCGCTAGACTGATTCGACTGCCCACCACCCACCACCACCCACCAGGAAGTAGCCGCACTGTTTGAGAATGTCTGGCATCTGCTGAAGATATCGCATTGTTCCACGACTCGGCTGCCTACGACGGTCTCTGAGTTGACGGCAAGGTACCGTTTGCATTGGCGGCTAGAAACGCGCCTCTGCTGGGGCATGATGCTAGGCGTCAGGTCTCGAGATTTGGCGGTTTCGAGCGTGGGCCACGTTTGTATGGACACAAGACCTGTGCCATTGCCTCCCCCGAGGTGGTGATTGAGGAGGTCAGAGATGTGATTGCATACATCGACAGGTGCCACCTTCTCCAAGGCAGCAGCTCTGACGCATCTTGGATGGATCAAGTTGAGACTGTAGCCAACACGGATGTTGATGTATAATTCAAACCTGCGTTTTCCACTCGATACTGTACCCTAGGTCGGCGATGCCTGTGAACAGGCGCCTGAAATGAATTGCATCTTTGAAGCAACTGACCAGCATCATGCCTGGAATACATTCTCGTCCCTCGGGGCCATGCCTGAGAACCTGGAAGCCCATATTACGGATTACACCTGAGCAACAGGCATCCATCCAGGCAGCATTCATTCACCATGGGATGCGGGCGTCTTGCCTCGGCTCTCCCCGGCTCCGTGCCAAGGCTATTGGCTGGACATCGATCCTAATTCCCCAAGTGAGCTGGTGCTCTGGCAGCGACGGCTGAACAGGTTGTCTGAGCAGTCAGTCTTTCTACCATCAATCTACGCCCGAATGAAGACTGCGCACGTGAACCCCTGACCAACTGACTCTGGCCCAGATGGTTCCTGCGTGTGCATTTCTCTTGGGACCAGCAATTTAGGTGGCAAGATAATACGGCCATCCTGCAGAGCAGACAACGTTGACTCGGCTCCCCTCCTCTCCTCAACACGAGGGGTACATTCCTGCGTGCCGGCGGCAGCGAGTAGCCTCTGCGTCGTGGTCCATGACACGTCTCGGTGTCGATTCGACGGTGTTCTCGTTCCCTATTGTTCGGTTGGAGGCCTTGGACGGACTGCATCGACCAGCTCCCGACATGGCACCAAGCTTGCCGTTGACCTCGATGCCGAACAACAGATGTCTTCGCACGTTGTCCCCCTTGCTTCTGCCCCTCAAGGTCCACTGACCGTGAGTGCTCTCTCTCAGCGAACCACCCCCCCGGCTTCTATCCAGCTCCATGCAGGCAGGCAGCAGGCCTGGAGAAGGTCCCATGCTCCAGGCAAAGACGTGTGCGCACAGTAAGCCCGGACGGGCGTGGCATGCCGGAGCACTGTGTGGTGACCTGCGCACCCCTCTCTTGGCTGTTGGTCCCGCGGCGTCCCCGCCCTCCTCCCCTCGGGCTTCTGCAGCCCTCGGTTGGCGACGACGGTCAGGTTCTGCTCGACTAGGGGCCTGCAGTGGCGTTGTGCTCTCTGTTGGGCCCCCCCGAATGCTGCCCGTAGTGTCGTCCCCGGACGCCCCCAACCACCAAGTGCACCACTGCACCTCTCCTCCACCTCTGCACCCGGCCTTGCTGCCTGCCATCGCCGTCCAACTCGTCGACACTTTCATTTCCTTCCTCCTTCTTCCTCTCTCAGATCATTATTCTGCGGCAGCCTGTTTCAGCTGCGCGCCGCATCGCTCTTACGCAGAGCTCGGCTCGTTTGGCTCTTGCCGCATTGTCGGTGTCGGGTCATCGTCTGCATATTGGACGATTGCTCTTCGCGGGGTGCATCTTCGGCGACGTTTGGTTCCTTTGTTGCGACGACGCACGGCGCATCGTCGACAACCTGGCCACGGCCATCCTTGCCTTGCCGCTGTTCTCGGGCACGACGTATTGTCGATCCCTTGCAGCATTTCTTGTCCAATATTGGGCGCCCGCCGACGTCCGAGTCACCGAGGAACACCCTCGCGACGCCAAAGCGCATGCCCATCGTCGCCGCGTGGCCCGACATACCGGCCGAGACGTTTGCATTCCATTCCAGCTGCGACAAGACTGATTCGCGCTTCTTCCCTAGCTTTGCGGCTGTCGACTGCTGCGGCAGGAATCCGAGACCAATCCGGGGCCTTGTCTCTGCCCGTGTGTGGTGCTGAGACACTGGCCACCAGCTTTCTGTGTCTTGTCTTGCGACACAACACGTCTCTTCGCCCGCCGCGACTCCGTCCCTCTCCCTTGCCCACGACGCATCCCACGCATTTCACAACTCACACGGACATCGAAGTCAACCTTATCATGTCCTCACATCAGATCCCATGGGCGCGCTCCCAGCGCGTACAGGCTGGCTTATCCTCAGCCTCCAAAGCTTCTGAGCCTTGTGCCGAGGACCAAGCACGGATCCCTTTGCCACTACGCCCACGCCTGCGCCTTCGGGGACCGGCTGCCCTCGAGTTGATCGCATTTGTCACTGGGCAAGCAGACGTTCCGATTCCCAGCGTCGAAGTGATCCCGGTGGACGGCGACGACAATCACCACGAAGCCATGTTCGAAGCCGCCCACCTCGTCGATCCTCAATCAAATCATTTGCGCGACGTAACTGCGACGACACTTCCTCAAACACCCATCCCAGAAATCGCGCCATGTTCGACACCGATACCAAGTCGAGACTGGTCCGTCGATGAGGTCTTTGGCGACGAAGAATCCAGTTCGGATTGTTCGGGCAGTCGGCCATCAACACCGCGGTCAACGCAAACAAGAAGCTCCTGCTTCAGTCGATTAACCATGTACTCGGAGGACATGGGTCAGTGTACCAGTCCAACGAGCGACATGAATGAACGGTTCAGTCGAATGCTCTCCGTCATGGATAGCGGTCCCAACACGGAGCCGCCAGCGCCGAAGCCGGCCAGGTTGAGGAGAGCCGTCTGGACAAATCCCATGAGCGAACACCTCTGGGCTACCTACATGAAGTATTTGCAGGATCCCAAGATGACCCCCTTCCGGATCGGCAAAAGCGGCATACCTCCGTTCGGCGTCTGCACGCGCGTCGCCAGGGCAGCCAAGATGACTTGGAAAGGGTCTCGACCCCGGGGAGGGAGTGTCAGTCCTGCTCCGGCCCGTGGGCTCGGTCCGTATGTCGAGTGGCCACACTCCTGCTCCATCACCAGGGACCATCTGCGAGAATTGTGTAGAGCAAATCACGGACCGGCCGCGCGCAAGATGCTTCATGACAGGAAGAGCAATCGGTTGCGCGTGCGCTCGCATTGCGAGCAGCCGACCGTACCCGACAGACCCTCGTCCCCGCCGGAAATCTGCCTGTCAGAGCCAATGTCAGAGCCAATGCAACACGAAAGCCCCTTGGTACAGATGACGAGCTCGGCTCTCGCGGCGCCGGCGCAAGGCTCAGCCTTTTCACCGGACCAACAACATCCATCGATTGTCATTGACCGAAGCTCCGACGTTGTCGAGGCGCCGCTCGGCTCACCTTTTGTGGCCAAGAGCTACGGACCCAGCTCTTCCTCTGAGCTGGCTCGCGCCTCCAATGAGAGTCTGGATGTACCGCCACAGGCACACACAATGGGCCATCGACGAAGTCTCGGCTCTCCAGCCAGACTCGACCAAGCTCGGACCAGCACATGGAAGCGCAGACCGCATCGGTCCTTGCTGCAGCCTCGGCGCATTAGCCGGCCCAGCCTAGGTTCGATCGTCTGGCGCGATCCATCATTTGACGAGGGCACGGAGCCGTCGGCTCAGTCGACCGAGTTCAGCTCGACAGACTCCGAAAATCGTGACAATCCTTTCATCCCGCGCACCAATCTCCAAGAGGTCTTCGAGGCGTCCCATGCTGCGCCCCCGCAATCCGTAGACTACTCTGCGAGCCTCCCTCCCGTCGGCGCTGCTTCTCTGGCGCCGTCGCAGACACTTCCCGCCAGGCTGGGATCACCGTTTTCAGCCCAGGGCGCGAGCCATACAGTCCCCAGTCGTCGCACAACGGCCGCATCGATCGACCTGGGCTCTGCGTTCCGTCCCTTTGCCACTGTGCATCGAACGGACCATGCCTCACTCCTTGACGCCGAGGGTGCAACTACAGGAGCCGAGCGCAGAAGACGGCTTCTCAGTCGAATGGCGTATATCCACGAGCGTCTCGGTGACCTGCAGCATCGCGATGTGAACGCCAAGGGGTCACGGTCGCTTGGTTGAACGACCTCCTCCGCCTTGTCATGGTCGCAAGCGTGATGTGCGCACTCAGCCGGTTTCCTTCCCGTCGTCGCCTCAACCATCGGTATGTCACTCCATGTTCAACTTTCCCTTTTCATTTTTCTTATGCGTTTCGTGTTTTCGCGACAAGTCACAACTCGATCCACCGGGACAGATCTCTGTCACTTGTACAATGACCACCCATGATGCTATGCGGAGGGAAACATTTGCAGTGCATTTGCACAATGATCTATGATGCGATTCAGCATGACTAGGGAGGAACCCCAGACCTCGAAGAGGATTTTTTTTTACACTTGAGACTGCCCTTTCCTTTGATCCCTGGGGGAATATCAGCGCGGGCCAAGCAGCATCAAATGGCCACAACACGGAAAGTTTTTATTTTCCCACTCTACGCTCGAGATGAGACAACGTTGAACGTCATACTTGTTTCGTTTCTCATGTTGTCTCCTCTCCCTCACCCTCTCCAGTATTGATTTCTTTTCCATCTTCTTTTCCTTTACCATTTCTTCATCTAGAAGGGAAAAGGAATCTAGTAACACATGACGTTGATCTTTCTATGAGATATGATGTACACAGCTTCTTCCAGCGGGGGAACGAAGCAACGGTAGATAGCACCTCTTGTGTCCGAGTGGAACACGTAGAGGACGTTCTTCATTACGAATCATGATGAGTATCTTTGACGAGCAGCGGAGAGGAATGTCTCGCTGGCTCTTGGTCGCCGACAACGACACAACAAGTGCAGGCCGTAGGCGCGAGCGTCCGCAGTCGCAAAATGGTGACTCATGACTTGTTTTGTATTGGATGGCAAGCTCTTCCAAGAGCCTTTGGTGATCAAATTAATACTCGTAGGGGAATACCGAAAACCCAGACGCTGCATAAGGAGCCGAAGCCCACGTCCACCCCCCCCGGGTCCCTTTGTTCGTCAAAATTGAAACTCATGTCCGTCCCGCCACACCCAGTCCCCCCCCATCACCCGTTCCACAAACCGCTCGACACGGACCTCACATGTCTCGGCCCCGGCCTCGGCCTCGGCCTCAAACCCTCATCCGCAGCAGCCTGCACAGGCTCATGAGCCGGCTCCGACGACGAGGCATCCGACGCGCTCCTCGGCCCCTCCACACGATGCGGACAAGGCCCCTCGCCCACCCTCGCGCGATGCGAATGAAACGAACACTCCCTAAAGCCCACCAGACGCTGGTCGTTCCTCAGCCTATTCTTGGCTATGCGCAGCTGCGGATTCTTCAGCCGCACATGCAACCCCGCCGCGAGCATGTTGCGCACATGCGTGTCGTAATCGGCCTTGAAGGCCGGAAGGGGCTCAAACAGACCATGGGAGCAACTATCGTGATTGTGCAACGCAAAGGCCACCATGGCGACGGCCCAGCGACGTAGCCTCACGGACGGGACCGCCTCGCACTGCGTGTACAGATACGTGATGAGGGCGTCGGGCACGTCCCAGTCCTGAGAGAGGTACAGGTCCTGGATGGCGTCCATGGCTAGGTCTTGTAGATGGTGCAGGTCCAGATGGGAGGCGAAGAGGTGTAGTCTGACGAGGGCGTCGTGCGACGACACGGCCCGCTCATCGATGTATCGGCGGAAGAAGGCTGGTGAGGGCGCGTGTAGGTACTCGACGAAGAGGGCGAACATGGTGGAGGACTCGCCGGGAAGCCATAGACGGATGGGTTTGGAGGGGAAGTCGTGGAGGAGGAGGCGGGATGAGAAGAAGGGGGATGCTTCGCACAGGAGGCGTTTGTTGACCGAGAAGAGGTGTTGCTTGGCGCCGACGAGGATGGCTGTCATCTCGAGAGGGTCGTGGTCTGGTGGTGGTGGGCGAGGGAGGGACTTTTCGGTCGGTGATGTCGACGACCATGGCCTTTGTCTGGTGGCCAACATGGCGTTGGGGGAGCTGTTGTCGGCTCAGAAACACGACCCGAGTCCACGAGCAAGAGATAGAGATTAAACCACCCACTCCTCAGAATGATTGAGCTTCTCCAAAGGATACCGTCCCAGAAGTATAAGAAACAGGACAGCATCACAAAAGCCCAATCTCAAGCACGTCGTTGTTTCTCGCAGCCCAGCCCCCCCGAAAGCCCCTCCCCCGTCATGCCTACGTCGTCACATCACACATATCACGCCCGTGTGGTAGTATCGCTCGCATCCCACCAGACCAAGGTAAGCCAAAAAGAGGAAGGGGGGGGGGGGGGAAGGGGGTAGAGCACAAATCCCGAAACGGCTTCCTTTCCATCCTTCTCACCTCATCAGGACTCACGACGAAGCTGCGAGGTCTTCCCCCCCCAAATCCCGCCGGTGCCAGTTCGTCTTTCATTTCCACCCATTGTCCAATAAACAAGGGAAAAGCGGGGCCCGCCGATCCGGGCGCCAAGCCTGACGAACCGCCCCGCACGTTTGTTGGTGCGAGGACCGGGCGGTTTCATGGGCCCGATCTGACAGCGTCGAGATGGGAGCCAGAATTTAAAATGAATTGGCACGGGGACAAGGAGATAGCATGCGAGATAGGACTTTTGGTCAAGAGACGAAGGAAGGCAAAAGAATACAGCGGAGAGAGAAAAAGAAAAGGGAGATGGCCAGATGGAAAACCGACATTCACTCCTCGAGTTACGCGCCAGCCAAGATTTGGTTCTTTATGATCAATTCCCATTGATTGCAGCGACGCTGCGCTGAAGAGAAGAATTGGAAAAGAAAAATGCAAATTGGAACCCTTTTCCCCGTCCTTGGCTCGACAGCTAATGGCCATGGGAGCCCACCCCTCGTCAACCCCTTATAATATCCCGCATCAAAGCGCTGCGTCACAGGAGCCAATTCGCCGGCCCGCCATGCGATCCATGTTGATACCGAGCCATAGATTGGGGCTTGCTTGCTCTCTACAATATCCCCTTTGATGAGCGCAATGTTGCTCACTGCGCCTATCTGCGTCGTCGCAATATCTGACGCTATAGGCCTCGTCTGCTTCCCTCGTCTGCTCCCACGTGGCGTCCAATCAGATTGCTTTCGTCAGCACAGAATCCTTCCGGCTGACCTTGTTTCATCCATCAGCTGCTGACGCACAGTCCACCGTCATTCTTCAGCGCAATCGAAGCCATCACCGCGTATCGGAACATCCGATCCCAAGCGCTCTTTCGCCCCCAATCACCAAGGAGCCTTACGTGCGCTATCGCTGCAGCTTTAGTGCTACATGATGGAGCGAAATAGTAATGGAAAAGAAGAGAAAGAAATGAAATCCCGCATCGCCAATGTCAAGGAGCAAGGGCGGCCAGGAGATGAATAAAAAATAGGGGGGGGAAACCACGGGGGAAAAGATGGGAATCACGAAAATCAAAACTCAATAGCATGCGAAACAGTCCGCGCTCCAGAACAGATGCCTTGTGCCCCCATGACGCCTTCGCGCCTCGCCTGACGTGGGAGCGCAGAAATGGCCCGCTGCCCAGCATTGCCTTGTTTGGCTTCCGTCCGTCCCTCGGCCATCACGGATTGCTGGTGGGCAGGGTCGCCGGGATACCTTCCTCGTCCACGTCCTCGTCTTCAGAATCCGAGTCCGTTTCCGTGCTGCTCCCACCGCCTTCCAGCTCCATCGGGTCTCCTTGTGTCCCATCAAGGAGCTTTGACGGGATTGACGCGGCCGCCAACCTTGCAGCCTCCATCTTGAGGGGCGGAGCCGGTGTCGACAGTGCTGTTGGATCTTGGACCTCCGCCGTGGCTGCTGAGTTGTCCAGACCGCCCATTCGTGCTACGGGTACTCGCGGCCACGCGGCCACGGACGCCATGGAGCCTTGCCCTCGTGACGTGCCAGTTGAGGTCTCTTCACTCACTGTACGCATCTTCTTCTTCGGGGGCCCCTCGTGCGGGCTCTGTGGCTCACGAGATGCAGGCGAGGCCGGGAAGGATCCTGCCTTGGATGACGGGTGTTCGCGCTCCTGGTCAATCTCTTTCATGGGCCGCCTCTTTTTTAGACTGATGCCGAACGCCTTGCGCGTCATACTCTGCGCCGTGTTGAAGGTGTTCTTGATTCTAGCTAGCTCCGTGCTTCGCTGCGGCTCTGGAAGGTGCGAAACATTCCGCATTCTTTCGCCGTACTTCTCCGCAACTTGCTTCATTCTCAAGTCGAACGCGGCCCGTCTGTCGGGACTGAGCGCTGCGTAAGGATCTCGCGATTGGGAAGACGAAAGAGATGGCAATGTATCGCCATGGCCAGCTGCTGATACTCGTTGTCCAGCGTCTGCCTGCTTTTTTGTGGTTGGTCGCTGACTTGGCGTGATTTTGCGGTAGTACGCTTCGAGCACCGGCAACATGGCCTCCTTTTGCGCGTTGCTATAGCTGCCGCATCCATGCGAGCTCGAATGATGGCCCAAGCCAGACTCTCCAGGAAAGACTTTGCCGCAATGGGCACACATCGTCTTGTCAATCATTGCAAATGCTCCCGGCTGACTACATGAGTGCACTTGGTGCTGTGATGAACGTTAGCTCCTGTGTAGGCCTGATGCTGTTTTGAGCGAGCAAGCGCTGGACCTACGTATTTAAGGGCAGTCTTTCCTGAGCAGGGCCGAAGACAGTAGCGACACCGATAGTAAGTTGTCAACATATCGTCATCCGGCTGGAACGTCGACGGCTGGAATTCCGCATGCGAGGCTTGCCCTGCGACTGCCGGAGCCTGTGGGCTCGGCTGACCTTGCACTAGGTCCTGCCGCAGGTAGGGGATGACATATTCGCTGCCGTCCCTTCTCTCCTCCACGACGTCCTTTTCGTCGTAACCAAGCCGCTCTGCTTTGGCGAGGGCGTTGACGAGCGATCGTGCCCTGATGGATTCCAGTCGTTTAGCCAGCGCCCGGTCCAAGAAGTCGTTGCTGACGTTGGACAGCAGCACGTCCGCTACGCTGTCCAGATCTCCCTTTGTGAGGTGGGACAATATGCTTTTCTTGGCGCGATTCACCATGACATCGCCGAATTCGGCAATGGAGCGCTCCAAGACGAGTGGAGGGGCTTTATGAAAGACAGTGTTCAACTGCAGACGCGATTAGTGGCCTCCCCTCCGCGCGGTCTCTATTCACGAAAATTGGTGGACACATCTCACCAGAAAAGCAAAGTGGTAGTCGGACCCAAGCAGAGTTGTTTCGTGCGTATCACGAACCACTTGACGGACCACGGCCGGGTCTGTCCTCCTGACGAGGTTTAGAAGTGCTTGATACTGGGGAGTTTGAGAGACAACCAGCTCTCGGCCCATCTGAGGAGAGGGAAACGTCCCGGGCGCGACGCCATGTTGTTGCGCGGGTATGGCCTGGGCCGGCTGCTGCTGCTGCTGCTGCTGCTGTGGATAGAACCGAGGAGTTTGAGCCGGTTGAGGCGTTGGTTGCTGTCGTCTCCATTCCACGCTGGGTGTCGGAGGCAACACAAGAGGAGGTGGGACTGCGTGTCCCGGATGTCTGCCTTGACCAGGAGGCGGACCGCTCTCTCCATGCACGCGGTGAGATTGACCCTGTGACATTGATGCAGTAGGTGTCGTAACAGCGCCAGCAGCTTGTGGATTCGCAGGGGATACTTGTCTGCTGGCACCCGGCGAAGGCAAGCAAGAAGAAGACAGCGACTTGGCAACGGCAGCAGCTGGCGGCAGTGGTTCAGTCGAGGATGGGCCCGCCGCGCCTGACATTTTTCTGTTGATCTGCGAAAAAAATGGGATTCTCTTGGGCACGCTAGAGTCAGAAAGAAAGCTGGGGGGAATGGATTCAACAATGGAAGAGCAGGTGTTCGTTCATCTTCAGCCGAGCCAGTGATCCAACTTAAGCCTGGTGCACCTCGAGTCCTGGACTCGGATAGGCGCATTGCTTCTGTGAATCTGTACAGGGCTGATTCCATTCATGCGGGGTGGCGGAATGTGAAATCGAAATTCCAGAAAGATACAGGATGTTGTGCAAAAGGGCATCTTGACTATGCAGGACTACCGACTTACGGGTGAAAATGATCGAAACGCAATGCCCGAGCTTGTTGAACTCTCTGTTCCGGAGACTGCCTCTTCGTGGTTCCGCTCCACCGCGGGAAGCTTATGAAGGTTCACGTCACGCAATGAAGAAACGCGTCTACGTCAGCTCGTCACCGATGTTGCTGCTTATCTTGCACGAATCGGTTCCTCGACGCAGCAGTTGTAAGGAAGAGGTTTCCTCGCACAATCATGAGCTGCACCAAAGAAAACTTCAACGAGGGAGAGAGAGCGGTAAGGAGGGAGTACAAAGAAACGCGAAGCTAGCGGGAGGCGCTAGTAATGCGATTAAGTAAGTTGCTATTTTCGCCGAGATCATTAGGCTCCAACGCTGTTGAAAGCGCGAAATCACGCGGATGAATTAAGGTATTTCACCTGATTCATGCAGCTAATTGGCTGTACAGTCTGTTGTGGAACCTTGCCTTATTACACTACGGAGTACGGAGTACATAAGTCTGTGTCGCGACTGATTCTCAGCACTCATTGGCTCCACTAGCGGATGAACCGAGTCCATGATAATAAATTAGGTGACGCAGCGGCACGAAATTGCCGGGACAGCTGCTTAGAATGCTCTCAGCTGCCTGCCGTCTGCAGTGTTGCCAAAGTATGCAGCTGCGTATGCAGCTGCCTGACATCGTTAGCGTGCAACTGGTGAAGTATGCCCAACGAAACATTTCATCCTCTCACCTGAAGGTTCTATCGAAGCCACTGCAAGCTTCTTGGAGACCTTGCCCATCAAAATGCACGCTGCTTTAAACAAGGGTCAATTTTGAACTGCAACGTCGATATTGGTCTGCAACGTCGATTGCGACCCCGGCTACTTAATTACTCGGTGATTAACCGCGACGTTCACGATGGCAGCGGTAACAGCAGCAAGAAAAGAGCAAGGTATCTTAATCAAGGTTCGTTGTGGTATTGATGCGCGGCCTCCAAAGAGTTTTCACAGCAAATATGGGCGGTGGAGAACCTCTTCTGCCTGGGGCTAGGTGGCTATAGCATGACTGGACCGAATACTTGGTTCTAATTAAGCACATTTTCGGGCAAGTTTCTAAGTAAAATAGCTGTTAGCTCAGCTAGTAGCGGGCCTAATCCACTAATAGAGTAATCGTACTTACCTTAAGTACCTACTAGTATGTGAGTGAGTAAATAGCTCCTTACTTAAGTACCAATTCATATTGCCAAGGACAACTTATTCCGACTTATTGTTATAATACCCTGCTGTGCACCTGCTTCGCCTACAAGTGGTGACCGGTCGGTAAATAATAAGAAACATTCATATGATGAGCTGTGACGATCCGGACTACTGTAGCAGCCCTTGTTAGTGACGCGCCGGAACTCTGGGCACGGTATGACAACAATCCTTGCGAGATAGCCATCTCCGCGAAGAAAGTTCGTGGTATCGAGTGATGATTGCTGGGTGGTTCGCAAGTTGATCACTTGCGCGACATACTGGAAATTAAAGTGTACTTTAGATTAATACGTGCGCTAGCAGCCCATTGAATGAAAAATGTCCTTGTCCAGCGCGTCATTTCTCATGATTGCATCGAGGTTGTATCGTCATTAGGGCACAGCGCAGCTTCCACTGATCCGTCAGTCTTCCCCCTATCGCCACTCTCCGATGCACGCCAGCATCAGCCTTTGATAGTCACCAGACGTTTCTCCCTTGATTCGGCTCGCCAAGCTTCGACCAAAGCGCTGCTGATAGGCACCCTTGACGTTGGACAAGTTCGTAGGATCCCAGTGGTAGCGCACCACACGCGCTACCAGAAGATGATCCTTGGTGCCCAAACCCGCCATGGACGCTTCGAGAAGTTCAGCCGCGTGCATGTACTTGTCGACGGCGTGATTGAGCTGGAAAAGAAGGGCATCTTGCATGTGACCGGAGAACTCCTATTCATTTTTTTAATCAGCTTTGCCGCACGCAAGCATGTGTCCGACCACCCGGGACCACACATAAAACTTACAGACTTGATGACCTTATCGAGAGGGCGATTGAACTTTTGCTTGTACGAGTGCGCAATGGCGCGAATTTGGTTGTCGTTCCTGCTGCTCAGGATGTGACATACCAGGAGCTCATCTGTGCCCATCTTGCCCTCGGTGGCCTTGTAAATCTGCATGACGTCGTCATCCACTTGCTGAGGAATAACGGGAGCAGCATCCTCGGCTCTGTTGGCGGCGAGAACCATGAGGAAGTGCCTTTCGGTCTTCATGCTCAGGTCGCCCTTGACCGTTGCCTCCAGACTTTTGTGGAACGTTTGACCGTAGGCACTCTTGATAGCGTTCATATCTGCATTGGAACGGCCTAGCAGTATGTCGTTGAGCACAATTTCTTTTGTTCCTGGGCCACTCATCGCGTCGTACAGATTGTGGACGTCTGCGAGCAATGGGCCGTAAGCTAGCTGGACAAGGCCTTTTTCGAACCATCCGCTTGTTTCACTTCTGAGGTCCTTGATCAAGTCTCGCGAGAAGAGACCATTGAAAGTTCTTCGAATGAGGTCTACTTGTGCTGCGTCCTTGTTGGACAAGACTCGAATAAGGGTCTTTTCATCCGTGCCGAGACCCTTCATGGCCCCGCGCAGAGCCTGCGCATCTGGCTCGGCATTCCACCGTATCTCCCTTGGCATGCCGTAGCCCAGAGTGGGAGGTGTCGGTGGGACGGTATGGCCGTATTGCTGAGGAGCGGGTGCGCCATATGAAACTCCATACGGCGATGGCGCGGGCGGCGGAGGTCCATTGTAATAATGCTGCGGAGGTGGCGGATGGCCGTAGCCTCCCTGATGTGAAGGAGGATAATTTGCTGGGGGAGGCGACTGATAGTAGCCTCCTGTATGCGGCGGAGGATACTGGCCATGATGTGGCGGAGGGGGTTGAGGTTGATAACCGTAGCCCGGAGGTTGTTGGTGCGGCGGCGGTTCTTTCGGTATCCAAAGTCAGCATGCTTCGGGGAAGCTCGTTCGACCAGAGGACTTGAACTTACGGCCGTACGGAGGCTGGCCACCATAGCCGTATTGTGACATGACAACAAATACCAATCGTGCCTCGCGCTTTGAGGATTTTCGAGACCTTTCTCAACGGCAAGAAGTCGAGGTGGAGGTTGGATGATAGTCAGAACCAGCAGGCGGAGAAGAACCAAAAAGTATGCTCGATGACTGATGGTAGGCGGAGAAGGTTTGTTAAGTACGGCGGCGGCAGGCGGCGTCTTGTTTCTCGCTCCCGAATGGCGCAGTCGTCGCGGTAGGCATATTCCTGGTTGCCGACGGGCTGCCAAGCGCGAGTAGTCATAGTTACGATTCGCTGACAAGAACCGAGGCTGTGGCCGCGCAACGCCTGTGGTCATTTGCCCTCTTAGCTTGCGCCCCGCACGCCCCTGCTAAGCGACCAGGCAGAAAACGCCCAAGCCAGGATCCTGGCTGAGCTTGATGTCAATTGTTTTGGATCTGCCATGTTGCCCCCTCCCCAACCACGTGGAGGACCATGGAGGCATAAAGGATCTGCGCAACCTTTTACCTCTCCTCGTTCATCTTGTCCGCTTTCTAGCTCCTCTCTTGTTTTGAAGATTTCATGGAGAAGATGTTTCGCCACCTCGTGCGACACTCAGTTATTGGTACTGCGCTCCAGCTGGGCGGCCCCGCACCGCCTCTTTGTTCAGCCACGCGTCATGACGTCTTGGAGTGGAGCAAAGTGGCTCAGCCCTTCCTTCACATCTGAATGATCGACATCTTCCTAGAGACCCGAGCATGACACTGAATGTCGCTGGACTTGTTGAAGCAGAAGATGAGCGTCATGGTTTCCTAGACTTTCAGGTGCCATGTTCATGTGGGCAATCCTTGATTGAACCTGCGTTTTGACAGCCGTTTCTGGAGACATGAGGTGGCTGGGGAAAGACCTTGAATGACCCTCAGCCGTAGTGCTAAAGCCGTACAAGAGACATTGTCGCCTATGTTCTCCATCTCCTCTCCCAAGAATAGATGTTACGAGCCAGTGCTCCGTATGTCGCTTCCTTCACTGACGCGCCATGAGTCAGGTTGATTTCCCATTCTTCTTGTGACAGGCCAGGGCCTCAGCGTCATAAAAGGGAGTGGATGGCCGTGTTTGTCAACAGACCAACATCGCAGCTGGGAAGCTGCGCTGTTATTTTGTTGTCAAAGACACTTCAGTCAGTCCAGGTATACGCCCATCGTTGGTTAGCTCTCCAAGGGCAGAAGTGGATTAGTACTTTGGAAGAGGCCAAAGTCCGAGGCCGAACAGCTCCAACACTTGGAGCATATCAAACCGGAATCTTCTGTTCGTTCTAGGAAAAAGCTCAACAAAAAGAGAGTGTCAGCTTTAGTACGGAGGTTGATTGATGGCTCGACCGCCCAAAGTAAAGGCAAAGGCAATCTGGCAATTGACATGTAGGTGGCCGGCAAAAAGTCCGGCACAGAATGTCTACCAACTGCATCCGATGCTGAAAGTCGACGACGTCCCGGCTATCAGTGCCTCAATCTTGAACATACTGACCGCCCTTGCACATCTCATCTCCACATTCAGCATCGTCAATAACCCTGAGCTACGAACATTCGTTTGAAGGACTTGGCAAGACAGTGAACTTCATAGCTATATTCTGCAAACATGCGAATCGTGAAAGCTGAGCGTGAAGACTTGCATCTATCAGTAGGTGTCCATTCTAATGAGTTGGAGCCAGATTCTATACGGACCGGTAAAACAAACCAATTAATGCGTCAAGTAGCGGCGTGATGGCGCTACACCATCCATCACTGCCATTTCACTATTGCTCTGTGTCAGTTCAATTCCATGTCACCACACAATCCATTTTTGGTACAGCTCGAGAACCATAAGTGAGCTGGTGCGAAGTGAGTCGAGCATAGGAAGCTTTACCATGCAGTGAAGGTTTCCCGAAACACAATGGCGGATACAAAACGTGTGGTCGCCGACCTCCGCCCTGGCGACTCAGATTTACAAGTCTAGTTGCAGGCGTGTATGTCATATTGGACAAGCATGTTTCATTTTATTTATGTCCATTCGTTGCACCAAGGCACAAAGAGTCAGGCATTTCTGTATTAGCAGTCTTGACAATCCTTACCGACCCGTATTGTCCGCAAGATGCAGTCGGGAACAATGTCAGCATTGGTGCGCAACCTAAAACAATATCAGCATCGCAGACATCGCAGGCATCGCAGCATCGTTGTTCAAAGCGACGTGCTGGCAAGCTGTCCTGGCTTCCACAATGAGCACCTTCACACAAAACTCAAGCTTCAACCCAGAACCAATCTCTTTCTCTGCTCAACAGACAGACAGTCAAACTTCCACCTGCACACTCAACGGTTACCTGCTGTTTCACATTCTTCAAAAGAAAAAGAAAAGAGGGGAAATTGAATTCCAGAGGTCAGAAGCTCCTCGGACTACATTTTACACTTCTGACACACCAAGTCAGCAGATATGTTCAACGCGGCAGACTTGCCCAGCGGTAGCATCACTGTCGTCGCGGTGCAAGACACATCGCCATCGGCAGAGACTCAGACCGTCGTCATCCTTGTGCTCATGGTGACGTTTTCGCTATCCTTCATCCTCGGTGTGGCCACCATGTTTGTGGTGGCGCGCAAAATGAGGTGCTTGGGCGCAAAGGAAGTGGTATGAAGCGAGCGCGGGAAGAACGGTAACAGAGCAAGGGGCCACGATGGCTCAATGGGCATGAAGAAGGTTGGGCATCAAGAATGGGGGCCCGATTCCCCTCGATAGGTCTGGCATGAATGCGCGGCTTGGTATCGATGCGAGCTCTCCCGATGGTCTTACTGAATATATATTTACCCGCAGGATTGCGCAGTCTTCTTTTGTGCCGCCGAACTTCGTTTCAGGAAGTGTCTCTGCATGTTATGCCTTCGCCAATCAGACAGCTACTTTTTCTCGCGGCGCGAACCCTTGCATGTTTACGGAATGCTCAGCAGCTGGCCACGATGCAGCTTCTCCCGCGCGACCAAGCTGTGGGATCCTTGTGCATGCAAGAAGGTCAATGGAATTGCATGACGAGCTCGTTTCAGCGATGCGCAAGCGGACGATGGAGTCCCATCGTGAATTGCGCCGCGGGCACGAGTTGTTCCCCATCAGGATTGACGGACGACTTTCGTGTCCAGCATGACGGAAATGTTGACGGACACGGCTTGGTGGCTCAAAATCCGGCAAGTGGACAGCGGCCTCTTGCGATCTCGGCTGCTTGGGGATTGATCATTCTGCTGCTAGTGGTCACGATATGACACTATTCGCAATTCTGCTGGTCATCGACCACTCGGGGAAAGCCGCGTTGACGCCATGGGCCGGATCATGCATGCAAGCCGATTTCTTCAGCATGGCACCTCAAAGATGGTCGGACCTGTTGCGTGTGCTACCAGGCAGATCCTCACAGCTCACACGACCCTTGAACGTAGAGTTCGGGGGCTGCTGGGAAACGAATCGTAAGAGGCAAGGGAGAAATGCAGCAAATATATGCTCGGAGCAATGCAGTCTCACGGGACGCTCGGCATCGTCTCAGCATTGTTGGCTACAAGACCCAGGAATGGCGCGGACGAAGGCTTCTTGACAGTGTCGTTGCGCCAGATGCCCGGGCAAACGCCCTCTGAGTTTGGTTTCATGTTTTGTTGAATCTCCGCGCACGGCGTCACACCGTCACATACATATGTATGCAGGGGAGCGCCTGAATTGATCATCATATCTCGACGTCGGTGCGGCGGCCAGCCATTTCCATTGAGCCGCAGCCTCTGGAAATAAGATTTCTATCGTCTGATTTTCAGGTCAACGGCAATAAACGAATGGTCCGGGCTCTTTCTGCGAATCTCCCGAAACCAGGCAAGAGCTGTAGGAATTAAGGTGGTTCACGGTCATTGGCTCGCACAAGCTTGTTTTCGAAAGATTGTGCTGGAAGCTTGGTGTTTATGCAGGGGTATGAAACGTTTGCCTGGAAGTCAGAGTTTGGGTGTGCAATATTGGGCAAAGGAGCCAAGCATTACACGGCCCGTGCGGGATTGCAAGCCCGGACGCCGCCATCGACAGACAGACAATCTGCTTCTTGCTCCGTTGATTTCCCTCTGCGTGCAAAACTTCGACTCGACTCCTTCTCCTCCGAATTTCAGACTCGTGTAGGGCCTGGCGAATTTGGACGCTGAGTACGCCGACGCTGCCTTCAAAGCCTCGTTCGCTGCTCTCTCCGCCCCTTGCTCAAATCGATGCGCCTTGGGCAACAAGAAGCTCTACTTATGCAACGTAATGACAATCACGGAGTGTAGTAACAGATGACAATTGAAAAGGGCTCGGATGCAGGACCCCCGGTCGATTGGCAACAAATGCGAGTTGACAGTCTTGCGCCCCTTGCCGATCTTCTCGGCGGCAGGCCTGCTGACCCCGTGAAACTAACGTGGAACTCGAAAGCCATCTTTGAGTTGTGGAGGCCGGCGGGTAAATAGCGTCGTCTTTGGCATGGCATGTCGAGATAACGGCGTGGCTCTGGTGGCGAACCGGCTAAAGTAGTCGTGGAAATCTTGCGGGCGCTTGAACATCCAGGGTCTCTTCAAGGGTCTCTTCATCAGGCGGCAGCTCGCCAGCCTCTGCTGGTACATGTCGTCCGATGGCGGCCAACTGGCGGATATCTCGTTCGTGCAGCCATCTGTCTGGCCTTTCATTCATCATTGCATCAAGTCTGGACCGGGCGCAGCCAATCAACAGCGTGTGGCTACTGGGCTACCCGCCAGTGCAGCAACCGCAGCTGTCGCCGCGCGTAAACGGACTGCAGGAAGTTGCAGAAAGATTTGTTTTTGGTACACTAAGCTGCAAACTGTTTCTGAAAACGTGGCCATGATTACGCTGCAGCATACGACGCGAGCCGGGTTCAAGACACGGGAGAAA